>JAAAYG020017745.1:1934-19963 GCA_009936455.2 Tomocerus minor
TGTAAACTACCTAATGTAAAATCGTGTAATGTAATTTGTTTTGACGAGAAAGTGGAAATCAAAACTTTTAAGAACTTGTAAGGTTATTTAGTAAGGAAAACTTAATTATTATAGAGTATCACACAAACTCGAAATTACGCTAGAAATATCTTTGAACTTAACGCTTGTTTCGCGTTACCAAAACTTGTACCCGCATGCTAATACGGGTTTATATGGCTGTGTTATTATACTATTCTTATGCTTTAAAGATATGTAAAGTCTTTCAATTGTGTTTGATTATGTATTGTAGGCTCTTTGCAGCATTTTTAAATGATCACAGATTGTGTTGTATGGTAGTAAAGTAGTAACGTGCGCATTGTTTGCCTTAGTGTAAAAGATTTAGAGGAGATTGCATATTCTATTGTTTTGACACAATGAAAGCAAACATTTGTGGCTATGTAATTAGGCTATACAAAACATTTTGATGTTCTACAGTGTGCTTGTATTGTACTCCTGGTACTTCTTGCTATTCTGTGCTGCACAGCGTACAAGCTGTCATAATCATAATGGGTGATCACATTCTTTGGAGCAAATCAAGAGCAATGTATTCCTAATTTGGTCAGTAAGCTTTTCTTTTAGCTTCCTTGGTCGTTTCACTTGTCTCTGAAATTAAAAAATGGTGTTTCCAAATGTTCAATTACTATACAGTAGGGCTACAGCCGATAGTTAGTTATTGAAACTACAAAAGTACAAGTTGTAAATCTAGTAATTTATAAAGGCAGATCGAGGATTGTGTTGTGCCTGTATCTGTAGAAAACCTGTGCTCATTGACAATCAATGAGGATTGGTGAGGAATAAATTAGAAGAAGTAGAAATACTTGTACTGTAAATGTGGATAAAACACTATGCTCACAGGCTGTGCGCTTACTGTGAGTATTATTTGTTTAGTATCAGATCAAGTGAAACTCAAAGTGAAAAGTAATTGCAGCTGTCAGGTCCTACTTCTCCTTTTGACGTTTCGCTTCATCAAAGCCAAACTCAGGCAAGAAAGAGAAAAATGCGTAAAAACGAGAAGTTAATAATATCTTCCGGCTGTGATGATCTCTGTAAAAATGGATAAAACATTTTAATGCTCTTCGTGTGCGTGGCTTGAAATCTGTTTTTATGTTGGTTTAAACTAACTTGAATGAGCATGAATGAACTCCTCACTTATTACAGTCCCCAAGAACTAGTATACTGAGTACCCATATCAATAATGAGATAAAAATGCTATAATAATGTCTGTGAAGGTTGGTTGATTGAGTTGTCAATACATTTACACGACTGAGCATTTCACTCACTATTTTACTTTGTACTCTGCAGTCTGCACAGATACCATGTTTAAAGATTGGATTTTAGATCTTCAGATTTGTCTGTCAGTTTCAGGAGTCAACGGATTCTGCTCAATGCTCAAGCATGACCTCGTTTCTTTAAGTTATTTCTATTTCAGAAATCGAAGAGCTTTTCCACTTATCTCTGTCGTACATGTTTTATGGAAAGAAATAAATCAATTTTTATTTAGGGAAACTAATGGTGTGTGATAATTAGAATTTTTATCGCTTTTATGTACCTCTACGCTTTGTGCAACTCTATGAAAGCTGTGTTAATGGATTTTCCTTCGGAGGTCACTTTGTAAGCGAAAGTGAACAACAAAGGAACTAAGGAGCAATTGATTACTGACAACTGATTAGCCTTCTTTGTGTATTGTATAGAATCTATAGATCTTAATTTTAAGCTATGTATGACATGCATAAATATAATGGGATCTGTTTATTTTACTCTAGACAGTAGAATTATTGATTTACGTATTTTCAGGATTTTTAAATTTTAATCCATGTGATTTGCTCCGTCATCCAATTTTCGTTTATCTTTTGACAATTTTACTAATTGCTGGCTTTTTTGTTTTTGTAGACGAGATGAGCTGCGGAAGGAGTACGAAGAATACCAAGATGATTCCAAACTTTTAGAGAATGAATTAGACTCTCAACTTAAACAAAATGAGCTCAAAATAATAGACCTAAGTTCCTGTGTGAATCGTTTAACTAATGACAATGAAAACTTACGGGTGAGTAATACGTTGACTTCTTACAAGAACATGTAAAATGAGTACCTGACGCTTTCGGAGAATTAGCATTGCTAATAGTTTTTAAATGGGAGTTTTGTCTATCATCTTGGTCCTTACGCCTTTGATGCTATCTCGTTGTAAATGTACATCCGTAAATGTAAGCGATGAAGAGAGAGATGAACACTGGCAGACGGGGAATTCTCAGATGTGTGCACTGCAGATGTACATTTCAATGATGTAATATCGTTGTCCGAAATGAGGACATCCTTGTTATGCTTAAATAGAAAAATGACATAATGAGTCATTTGATTGTCATTGGATAGAGTGGTGGTGTTGCTAATTTTAATGTTTGAATTTTTGATATGTAGTCGAGATTAGAGCAAATGCACGCGGAACATTCAGCGCAAATGGCAGAATGGACGTCGGAAGTCGCGTCTTTCCGAAAATCTGGAGATGATGTCAATAAGTTAGTCCGACAGCTAGAGCAAAAGAATGACGACCTGGAACGAGCTAATAGGTACTTGTCTGACTATGCAATTCTTTTCTATGCCGCGTCTCTATTGCTAGTGGTTGAGTTGTTTCCTTGATACTATCAATCCGTATCCCAATTACTTGGGCAATAATAAACCTTTGCCAAGAGTAGTCTTATTTGCGAAGCCAGAGCCAAAATATCTTTCATTTCGTTGCAATTGAAACTTGATTTGAGGCTGTGGGGTATTTTTATGAGATTTGCTCGTTTATGGCTCAAGTTGACAATTTATCATGGTTAAAATATTTGTCGTTTATGCAGCTACTTTCTTTTTGAGTTGTTTCGTTGAGACAGAGTTGACACTTGAAATTTTATCTGTGTATACGCTATTTTGTGAGGTAGAATGTTGGCTTTGAGGAGGAATGTCATATTATTTATGAGGATTATATGGCACCCATTGTCAAATTAAAATGTAAAACAGGATCCATTGGTTTTCTTAACTATATTTAATATAACGTAGTCTAGGATTTGATTAGCGTGAAATAACCATTTGACAAGGAGAGAATAATTTACAATAATATTTCTCAGTCACAACCATTGAATTTAGTCTAGATTTTGTGATGCGAAGTATTCATGACTTTTCTAACTGCACTCACGTGCTTGATGCCAAATTGCAATACGCTCAAAAGACATTTTTGGTTCGTCGAAATTGATCTTCAACTTCAATGTCTATAAACCCTTCCCACTCATAATAGTCAACAGAAATATGTAGCAAGAAGTGAATTCCAAATATATGTTAATAGTTGTTTTTATGGGGCGCTTCCTTTTTGTACGCGTGTGGCAGTACCATGCAATAAGAATCGATCGGGACGTGGCGTGGGCAGAATAAAACAGTTTCCTGTCCAGAAAGAAGGAATGTGAAATATTGTATAATTAAGCCTATAGGCTAGCCAATGTTCTGTATATAAAAAATAAAACAATTTTACGAGAAGTCATTCACAAAAGCGCAGTATAGCTAATAATAACAATGCTAGTTCAGTCAGTGTCAAGCATTGAAATGTCACATCAACCCAAATAATTATTGATGATAAACCAAGCGTGGCGTGGACCGGAATTGGGTCAGTCCTACGGTTTTCATCGTGTAGTAATAGGCTATTAGTTTCTGTATGGCCTAGTAATCAAAATTCATTTGGCTTGCTTGGGAATCTTGTCTAATAGCCTGCTATGCGAAAAATATTGAAAGAATCTGTGTCAAATTGAGTTATCAATATTTTATTGCTTTTTCTGGTACATTGAAGCAGTATGCGTAGGATTCATGATTTTAAAATGATTTCGTAATTTTTTTTAAATGAATTTGATTATTTTGTGTGTATTTAGAGCGGCAGCTGTGTCCATCGAAGACTTCGAAGTAAAACTTAATCAAGCAATAGAGAGAAATGCATTTTTAGAGTCAGAATTAGATGAAAAAGAAAATCTAAAAACTATGGTACAGAGACTAAAAGATGAAACGAGAGGTATGTATGATTGCTATTCTACTGTAACAGTTTTAATTACTGAACAAACAATTTTTATAATTAAACTGTAGCCATATATATGTGTGTGTGGTCTAATGCTATACTTATGATTGTTATAGATCTACGCTACGAATTGCAAGTTACCAAGAAAGAACCAGAAAAAGTTCAAGACTCTAATAAAATCGAGTCTACGACTCCAACAATACCATTTAGTAGTAATCACATGAGCAAAGAGCAGAAAGCGGCATTGGGGATAGGTAATCATTTAGAGATCGAATTATTCTACAATGGATTATTTTATGACTAGGTAGCTGTACGTAGTGGAGTGTAATTTTTGTGTTACGTTATACCTTATGAGTTTATTACCTTGTTTTTCTTTGGATTGACAGCTGCTCCGACGTCATCACGTTTAAGTCCATTGAGTATCGTAAACGATCTACTACGGAAAGTAGGCGCTCTTGAAACAAAGCTAGCAACGTATCACCGGAAGGAGGATGGTAGTATAAAGAAATCTGGCAGATCGAATGAATCAAAAAACCACCAAAACAAGTATTGATATATTTTATTAGGAATTTTATCCTCATAACGAGTACAGTTATTACCTATTAGTTTAGGTTTTCTTGTTGTTCTTGATTATAGGTCGAAATTACCTCGTGGTGTATCATCATCTGCAGTTCAAGAAATCATCAAAACTTAATTTCTACTATACTGTAACTATAAATTGTATATTTGTTTTTCTCAACGCGGCAGAATGAAGATGGAAGTGAATGAACAAATTGTATACCTATAGAAGTGGTTTCTGGACCTCGTCTCGTCTGAATTGAATAAGTCTATGTAATGCAGGAAGTTTTGTTCGTTTTAAGTGTGAATGGAGCACGTAGAAGATTGTATTATTGTCAGTTTTGAATGTCTTTGGCTCTTTTAGGTAGGAGGTACTCACGTACGTCCCCTATTTTGTTTCCAGTTATTGATACAGTCGCAATCGGTATTTGTCTATTGATATCTCATATAGAGGGTAACATTATTATTGTAATAGTAACTCAATTGAAAGTATTAATTGTTACATCTAAACCACAAGAGTACCTTTAAGTATATTATTATTATTGTTGTTGTCATTTTGTAGTGACGACATCGTTTTATTGATTTTATTTAAAATCTGTTTCTGTTTTGTAAATATTATTATCCAAGAAATCTATCAGTAACTGTGTTATACATCAGCTATGATTTTTAATGTAACTTTTACGTTATATTTGGCATTTAAATCCAATTAATTCATCTGTAGGACCTAACTAATCATACTGTAGTAGTTAGGTTGTATCGGATCTATCAATCTAATCTAACTGTAAGTAAAATGAGACTCACTCAAGACTGTTTCAGTGCCCATCCGTACCTCTTTCTCACTTAGACTTACGATGATATGCATGTTTGTTGTAAGTGCATTCAATTAATCAGACTTTTTAATAAGTAATGCTCCAGAAATTTTAAAAATTGTCTGTATAGGATAGGTGTAAAATTCTAGGCGAGTTAATTGGTGTGAGAAAGAAGATTTTGATAGTGACAGTCAGAATCGAGCAGATCCAGTCATATTACCAGCTACAATCAATAACTATTTAACTTATAAATAATAACTGGCATAATCTACATATATACCTAGTGGTACTAATTGTTATGTATGTGTATCATTTGAACAAATGTACCGATAGTTTCTTAGTGTAAATAGCGAAAATTGCTAATTGTAAGCCTAAGAAAGTAAATTAACTATCAATAATGTCCCTTTTTGTAAGGTGATTCTAAATGGGATTGCTCCTACCTATAGCAGTAACCTATCAATATTTTAATGTACGATTCGAACACTACCCTGTCTGAAGTTTTATTATCTGTTTCTCCAAAATGATCACTGTCGTCTGCTGGACATTGCTATTGGCAAATTCCTCTATAAATTCTATGATTATATTTATACTGGTCGAAAATCTTATCTGAGCAAATTGTATTTTATAAATATGATTTAGTGTTTTCTTATGCAATTGGTGTTATCTAGATCTTTATTCTTTATAATTAATTCCATGGATTTGAATATATATTGACTGAGTATTCATTATTTATGAAATTGAGATATTGCGAGAAGAATAAAATAATTTAAGAACAGTACATCAACAAAAATAATCACAATATTAAAACTTTTATTTTATTCCTCATTACCAAAAGTCGCATTTCTTATAAAATTTGGCAAGTTTAGGCTAATAGCTATTTAGTTTATATACCAAAGAACAAGTAAATAAGTAAAACTGTATAGCTGTAAAAATTCTCAAAGTGTTTACAGAGCAGATATATTTTTATTTTAAAGAATACAAAACTACCGGTAAAATATACTGTATATATTTGTAACTGCAACTTTCTGTACTTATCACAAAATTATTATATATTTCCGTGTCTAAATGACAAAATTATTTAGGCCTCGTCTTCCGATGGTGGATCCGAATCGGAAATGTCAGAAGGAGGTGGGCTGGGGCTTGTGGGGCTTCTAGGATATTCTACAGCCATACATCTCTCTCTGAGGGTAAGGGGTTCATGAGATCTGCCTTCGAAGCTTTCATTGCTCCAAAACTTGTAAAATCGGAAGGCAGTTCGTAAAACGGGCAAAGTAACATATTTTCCTTTAGTGACACGAACAGAGCCTGTAGAATAAAATGACGTGAAAGATTGTTTAGTGAATAGCGTTTTGCAAATGTCACAATCTATGAGCAATGCGTTTTGTATTTCAAAATTAGACGATTCTGCATCTCCTCCAGAATTTAAATAAACATTGAACAATGCCAAGCTCGTTAGCTTTGAAGAAAGGTCGAAAAAGTTAATGTCGATCCATTGAGTTGTGTATAAACTCAGATGGGTAAGTTTAGAGCAGGATTTTACTAAACCTGGAAGATCATTGTTTTGACCTTCAACTCTAAATAGGATTAGTTCTTGTAAGCCGTGAGGGACATGGTCTTCCCCGATCACACAATCTCGGAGGGAAAGCTTATTTAAATTACTTGGAACTCCGCGGAGGATTTTGTCAGCATCGTTTGAATGTTCGATACCGCAAACCAACTCTCGAAGATTATGATCGATACGAATTAAAGTTACTCCTTTAATTATCACATTAACATTGACGTGTAAGCTCCAAAGATCAGAAATGTTCCACGGTTCGTCCAGAGATTTATTAAAAAATAAAACGGATTTAATTTCCGTTGTTTTCAAATACTCTTCCAGTTGTTTTCGCCCTTCCAAATCGTCTGAGCAGTCAGTGAGGTCGTCATAATAAAATTCTTGCAATTTTGGTAGATATGCTCTGGAGATGAAGCGACCGACGATTCGTACCATGACCAACTCCATTGATCGAAGATTTATACAATGGGATACAGAAGAAGGGAAGGAAAACGCATCGATGCCCACAGTGAACTTGATGCTGATTTTCGTGATTAAAGAGGGTTTGAGATGAGGAGGAAGTTCCACGAAAGAAATTTCAGGCTTCTCTTCATTTCCTTCCAGGATGAAATGATTCTGAGCAATCATATCTATTTGAAACTGTTGAGTTAACCGATTTACTTTGATTATTGTCAGAGAGCAGATTGAAACAAAAATGTTACATTTGCAATCAGAGAAGTTGTCGTTGACTCCATTTCCTTCGTTTTCTAATTCTTTGTGAGTTCGGAATATTATCACTTTTAATCTAAGTCTTGCCTGTCTGCACTCGATATTAGTCTCTTCAAAAAATCCAGTAAAATCTTCATCGTCATTATAAACGAAATCTTTTAAGTTCGGTAAACACACTCGTTTGGATATTTCCCCGTTCATTTTTACATTTTCAAGGTGCAAGAAGGAAAGTCGATCGCATTGGCTTAAAGTGTAAACCAATTGATCTGCATCCACTTCTACCCATTTTAAATGGAGGATGATTATACATTTCTCTATATCCGGCTGAATATCCTTTAACATAGCTAGTTGATCGGATTTTCCGGAAATTAGTACTGAACTGGAATTCATCTTCAGGTCCTCTATTCGAGGATACTTCACTCTCCAAAAATTGCTTTCGATGTCTTCTTCCAATTTGCTTGAAATTAGAGAATTCCCACTGAATATCAATGCCCTTTTGATAGATTTTCGAAAAATTTCATTTTTTCGTATCAGAATTTCGTACAATTCCCATACTTTGGCATAATTGTTAGTACTGGCCATCTGGAAAAAACATTACTTATTTTGTTAAGCTAATGTTTGTAGAATTCGTTTGTAAACAGTAATTTACAGTATTCATAGTATAAAGTTGGAATACTTAATGCTAAATAAATAACTGAATTTACAGTAAAGCAAATCTTACAATTCCTTGTCGTTCTTCATTGGTGAGAACATTTTCTTGTATCAAACAGGTAATTAAATCCACCACATTGCATGTGTTTTTAATGCAAAAACCGATGTTTTTTCGCATACTGTTCTCCATTTTCTGCACTTATATCTGAAAATAGTAATTTCAATATTTAGTTTTCATTTCACATTGATTTTTCAATTTTCACTAAATATTGCATAATTAATTGTAATCATAGTATAGTGCACGCACATTACTGAAATACCTGCCTATATTGAATGATTGTGTGGGGATGAGGAATCTTACTTGCGATTGTTTAGTGTACTGCTTTGAAATATGTGCCTAGTTTTTATAGTTACTTTTAGATGAAAGTAAATTACAAGTAGTGACACCGAAAAGTACTGATTACTACTGCAAAATTAATACACTGACAAACTATTTAATCAAACTATTTGGACCGCTCCGAAAATACACACACACATTACAAATTATTCTAGCAGAACTGGCTAATAATAAGAGATTTTCTCATCGCCCTTTATAACATTTTATCACATGCTCTATGCTTCCCATCTTAAGGGAATCAATCTGCCAACTCTTTAATGTTGTAAAAGGTTCCCAAATCGTCAATCAAGGTTCTTTTTTGAACTTGTAAGAGTTTTTTATTATCAATACTACGCTGCAGTAGTGCAGCTGTACTTACGTACCTTTTCCGAGGATTAAATCAAGTTGCCACAAAACGGGAATCATATAGATGTTATTGATATCGCCATATTCAATATTATCCTATTTCGAACTATTCAAACACCCTAATTCAAAGTTACGGTAAATCTAGATAAAAATATGCAGGAACATAACAGATTCCAAGAAATTCATTTATAAGTGTGTCTTTGTTACGCATTTTACGCATCGCGAAAACTGTTTTGGTTGAAGAACTGACCTGATCTTGGTTTATAGTAAACAAAATTCAAACAGAAAAGCAAATGCGCACATGATGGGAGAGTAAAATGAGACGCATAGAACATTTGGCTTTAGAACAAGTTGCACAGAGAGAGACAGGCATATAGTGAGAGGGATATCTCATTCACGCGAGAGAAAAAATTGCGCAATTTACACATTGAATAAATATAGTAATGCATACAAGTAATACTTAAATCTGTTTGTGTTCCAATAATTTGAATGAAGATACCCAAATCCATCTTTATGCCACATAGCCAAGCATCAGTTCATCAGTACAGACGTGGTACAGACAAAACAAATGGAGATGCGCATAATTATGTAAACCTATTATTCTATTATTATAATACCTATGGATTTTGATGCAAATTGATTCATGTGCATTTCTGAAAATTGGGTTTGTAGTTCATAGCTAATACAAAGACATCATAAAGGCTGAAAACAGTATTTCATCTGAAGAAGCTCTTACTATTCTTAATATCATACCTATAAAACTGTTGCTAATAAAGGAAACAATCAGGACCAAATGTTATTAGATAGCTGTTCTAGTGGAAAATCTGATAATGGAACCTTCGTTTTCGTTAATTAACGGAAGATACTTTTGGACGTAATTGCATTAGAACATGTACAGTAAATGACAAACATATTAAATGAGATAGGTAATATCTATTTGCTTAATATGACTAGTTAATTGATTCCATTTCAGTAGATTAATGGTTAAGATGACTGTAAGTATTTGCATCACAAGAGGTTGGTGTATGTGTTCACTGATGTTCGTTTTGATATTACAGTTCTCATTCATGCATAGTAAATAGAAGATCCTTATTTACAGATAATTCCCGCAGACAACTATATTTATAATTACAACTGCTTTCTAAATTATTTTATCCTACTCAACACAGTATTTACTGAGGGAATTCAGTTTTAGGTCCCTTAAAAGACAATGAAAAGACTAATTTCTGTTTCATTATCAATTACTTTATTGGTCCTTTGTTTTATCATAACTCCAGGGGTACGTATATATAACTTCTCCAGATAAGTAGATCCTGTCTGTAATATTAGTTCAAACATAGTCTATGTTCAAATATTATTTCCAATTATTATGAAACGAAAACTATTTCCAATTCTAGGAAAGTTGCCTGGTAAGATGGTTTGCCAATATCCCATCGGACAGTACCGAAGTGGTCAAGGCTGATACCAATCGAACTCTAAGCAAAGCAGTTCTAAAACTGTTTCAAATGGTAATTGAAAATGAGACAAAGACCAATTTCAGTTGCCCGGAATCCACTGGCTATTTCCCGCATAAAGTCGACTGTCAACTCTACTATTTCTGTGAAAATTCAAATTTTACTCAAAAAAGTTGCGAACATGGATTTGGATTCGACAACAAAACTATGAAATGCATTCCAAAAGAAAAGGTTAAACTCTGCCAACTTTTGGAGCGTACTAATGATACAGGTAATAAAAAATCAACGTATACAAACATTCTGTTCCCTGCATATTACTAATTTTTAAATTATCTTCTGGTCTTTTCTTTACATAATTACTAAATGTACGATTTGCATCTTTTTGCAGAAGTTAAATGTGTTCTTCAGAGTGGATTGAAGCCCCATCCAGCAGATTGTCGCAAATTCGTTCTATGTGTTAATTGGATATCCTATTACAGTTCATGCATTAACAACCAGTACTTCGATTCGAAAAACAATGTTTGTGTCCCCTTGAAAAATGATACTGACTGTGTAAATTCTTTACTTCGTCACAGAGAAAATGTGGATAATAATAATATATTTGATTAAATGTAAGGTTTGCTTGTCCTTGTCCATACATTTTGGCAGAATTTGTGGAAATTTTACCGATGCAATGATACAAGATACTAAACCAATATAGAACGTTGTTGGAACTCAGAAATTGTCTAAATTCCTTTTTGACCTTGCGATATGTCAACTTGAGTTTTTCCGTTTTCGCTTGATCACTCACATTTTGCATGATAGTGATATAGAAGACTGCAGTAAAATTTCTTTATCAAAGAAAGAGCTGTTTGTTGTTAAGCAGGGTGTGACAGGCCAGAAATTTGAAAATAGAATGTTATAGGCTAGGTAACTAGGTACCTACCTAATTGCAATTTACTGTAATGGATGCTAATTGACACGCTATGTTTATAATCTTAATATTGAAGATAATTTTCCCATTAAAAGCGGATGCAAGTCTTCACGAAAAACAAAACTTCTCGTCATTTAGTTTTCGAGTCGATCACTGTCCTCCTTCTCTAATTGATTGTTAGCAGTCGTATCATTTTCTTCCATTTTTATCATAACTGTAGATAATTTCGAATTTTTATTTCGTGTATAGAATATAAGCCATAATAATCATATTACCCTTATCAATCGAGTCATAATAATTCATCTGTGCACTATTCATTTTGTATCTGCTGCATTTACCTGGAAATGAAAACGATAGCATTTTTCTTCGTGTTTTGTATATTTTCAGAAACGTCATGTGAAAATGTAAGTTATTTTACCAAAATTACAAACCAAAATATTCCATATAGTGTTCCAGGAATGTTTTCATGTGATAAATATTAAAAATATTTGATCAACGAAGGAAAACTCAGTGAGTTCGGAAGAACCCAAAATAACTTTGCTCTCCTTTGGATCCGATGATATCTACAAAGGGTTGGATTCAAAAACTTTTGCCATTCAGATATCAGACGAATATCACACAAAAGGATTTATTTGTCCAGAAGCAACCGGATATTTCATCGATGATCTAGACTGTCAGCTTTTCTACATGTGCTCAGAAGGGCATGTAAAGCACCTAAAATGTCTTCCAGGATATGCCTTTGATTCTTCCCAAGGGTATTGCCATCCTAAGAAGGATGTGACATCCTGCTATGCCTCTACAGCTACAGTCGATGATAAAAACAGCACTACACCTACACGCTCAAATAATGATGGTCAGAAATCTTTATAATAAATAAATATAATACATTTATGAATTTCCTTTGTAATTGCCATCTTCTGAAAAAATGCGTTGCTTTAATAGTGAAATTGTGTAATTTTCTAGGTCTTCGTTGTATCGAGGATGGTGCATATGCAGATCCTAAGGATTGTGATAATTACTACATTTGTGTAAATAAAAAGCCTATTCAGTTTCAATGCCCTCAAGACACGAATTTTGACCAAACTTCAAAGAAATGCCTACCGTCGAATGAAGCGAGCTGCTTAAACAGTTCGAAACCTAGCAGAAGTCAGTTTTCTTATTATAAACTTTAATTAATTGAGTCTTTCAATTTTTAAATTGTATCCTTTACATTTTTCATAGAACCGATTTGGGGGCCTAATGGACCCATTGGAGGACCTATACCACAGAAAGCAACTGATCTCACGTCACAGGAATCCAAATATTTCTCTTTTGTTGCTTACCATCCATCAACTTAATTTCAAAAATAGCGACACATATTTTATATATATCGTTGATTATCAAACTAAATAAACTGTTGTAAATAGAATAGCAATGTAGCGGTAATTTATTTACATATAAAAGGTGTGGGGTGGAGAAGGTGGTGCGATTTCGTCCATTTTTCTGGAATTTGTTATTGAGAGGACACATGACTCAATACTGAAAACAAAATTCAAAAAAGTTGAATTTTAAGAAAAGTGAGCGAGGTAGGAGGTGGAGAGGGTAGGGTATGATTTCGTCCATTTTCCTGGATATTCTTATTGAGAGGATACATGATTTAATACAGAAAACAGAATTCAAAAAAGTTGACTAGAAATATGAAAAAATGGGCTCAGATAGATAGATACATACATACATGCGCATACTAAATACATAAATACAACGCACGTTGATGTAGAGTACAAGGATAATAGATACTCTCCCCTCCCCTTATCTAAAAACTAATGAATAAATTTTAATATACTAATGATACTAAGGTGATCAGTTGATCAGTGATGTTGATATGGAAGAATTTTGCCAGATGATAATGAGTCTTCCATTTTCTAAATTAAAAGTCAGTTTAAAAAATCGCAGAAAAGTTTTAGTGGTGCTATTTTACTGACATTTGTTAAGTCATATAATCAACGAGTAGGGAAGTAATAAAAATTAAGTGTATTGTGCCATCAAGAACCATGGTGGAGCCTGCCTCATTATCTGGTGCTTTTAATATCATTCCCCTGGAAGACACCACAACGGACGGAAAAATCTATCCCACAACTGACCCAGAGGAGATTTTAACGAGGACCTTGTCATGTGGAAATAACCATGTAAAAATGAATGAAGAGGCAACATCTAATGATTTGGTATCTCTAAAGCAATCCAAGTATACTGTTGCAGCAGAAGATATGATATTTCTGTTTAAAAATACAAAGGATATATTATCCATTTGTAAGTCGATATTTAATGGGAAGGATATTGACGAGAATTCTCTAGATAAAAAAGCCATCGATGTATCGAAGGAGTTGGATGCAAGAAAATACGAATTTTCAGTAAGAGTTCCTACCCTCATCACAACCATGGAGAAAATTATGGAAAAATCCATTATATCCACAAAAGACAAGAAAACTATGCACGTTGGTGTTTACAACTGCTTCGCGGTTTTATTTCATGACATGAGAAAACTCTTACGTCATTTGGAAGTCGTTTTCTTCTTGCTCAGTAATGGGTTATCAAATTTACGAGAGATGGAGAAAAAATGTGTAGCTGAAAAGGCTTTAAAAGGCAAAAACAGTAAATACAATGATAGCACATTCAACGATTTAAAGATATTAAAGATGTTGTGGCTGGATGTTGACAAAAACGATATTTTTATTTTTAGATGACAATTACCGTATCACAAATACATCCCCTTTCTCTTGGAATTCGTTTGCTGGAAAATTGAAAGTCTACTTTTGTAGAAAGAATGTCGCTCAAGCTGATTGCGACAGATTTATTGATAGTGCTAAGGTTAGTATCTACAGGTTCGGAAGAGGAAGAAAAAGCTTGTGTCAAGTGTATCCTGAATTGGTCTTCGATAATGAAGAAAATACTGTTGTTCCGACTTTCTACAACATTCCGAAGATCAATAAACCTACACTTTCCATAAAATCGAAGGACAATCATAATCTACCACTGATAACCGGAAATAAGCAGGAAGATAAAGACTGTGCGGATCAAGATATCTCCACAATAGTGCAGGCATCGCGATACATCACTACCATTTTACAATATAAAATTGGATCAATAGGAAAAACCTTGAAAACATGTCCTATCGATGAAAAATTGGGGTCTTGGTGTGGAAAAGGCATTGCAGACATTGTCGACAAGCTTAAAAGTTGCATTGTATCAGAGTATAACAATGAAAACACATCGGATGTTTCTGGATTGCTTAGAATAGTTTTCAAAAGTGGAGAAGACTGCATCGATCTCATGACTATGCTTTTAGAAGAATTTCGCCAAGAACATGAGAGATTATCGGCAATCCAGTCGAAATTCTTACTACTTTACTGAATTATTTCATCATTCACACCAATTACGTGTAAATAATTAAGTGAGCATTTCGTTAGTCAAAATGTTTTAAACTGCAATTTTATTTTATACAAGATATATGATAATTTTGCATATTTGTACGTTCTTATAAGATACTATAGTGTTTTTTTGCTGAACAGTTACTGGATAAGAATGAAAGTGCTCAACTAATATAATTTGTTAAACAATTTATAATTTGAAATATATATCAATAAGAGAAAATTTATTTAGCTATTTAGCTATTATGGTCACGATTTACAAAGGAAAATGAATATATATAGAATTTATCGTGATCACAGCATAGTAGTATCATGGTCATAAATAACGATATCCGTATCGTGCATAGGAAAGTGATCGATAACTTTTTGCAAGTATTGTGCATCTTTTAAAGTCAGGCGAGTCAATTCAACAAATGCATTTGAGCATGAAGTTACAGCATCGGCAACAGGTTTCAAAGCTCTAATAACGCTTTCCTTATCCTCTAGGTATATTTGCCTCGTGAACAAAGGATCGTCCAGTAAATTTATGGTAAACACAAGATAATCCACAATTTCTGCAAGTTCTTTATTGTTTTTTGGATTTCCTTTGATTTTTTCGTCCCTGTACGGCTCCAGCCAAGAACACTCCAGGGATCTTAAGCAATTGGTTAGGTCGTTGATATAGGAAAGCATATCTGATACATTATATTCATAGCATGTCATCGGGTCGAGAGGAAATCTTCCTAAAAACTCTTCGGATTTAGTTTTGATATCTTCAGTGTAGTCTTTGTTTTTGCACTTTTCAGATTTGCAACTTGGTTCGTCATAAGCAGTTGTAATGTTTTCCTCGATTTTCTCATTGTCGTTGCCACTTATAGAGAAAACAGTGTCAGCAACGCTGTATTCCATCCTTTGGTCGCATATTTCAACACCAGATTCGTCATCATTACAATTGTTCTCATTATTTTCTAGAGAATAACAAGTAGAGCCCATTTCATACTTGCCATCTGCAAATGAAGAGGCATTTTGATTCCCGTCCTCTAATTCTTTTTGGGATTTTATCGAAACGTGTTTTTCATATTTCAAGTCAAAACTCGCTTGAGAATAATCCGTGCTGAGTGCGTAGTCAATTTTCTTTTGAATTACAGTAAGAGCACGTGAGTTTTCGTGAAAGTCTGAATAGAAATCATCGAATGTATCGATGTTATCAGGACTTTGCTGAAGAACATCTTGTAAAACTTGTTCCTAATCATGAAAGCAAAAATTATTATGCCAAGTGAATATTATTGATCTTTATGCTATCAAAATTGATTAATTTCATGTAGGTAATTTACTAAGTATAAGTATATCATTGCATCTTTCGTATGTATTTTTTAAAATCTCGGATAATTAATTTTGTAGTGGATAAATACAAATTAGTATTAGCATTTAGAAAGGAAGGTGTTTATACGTAAGATGTTTTTCTCCATTCATCCATGCTGCCTCTTTGGAGTTCGAATGTTCCCGCATTTGATATTGGAGGTGTAAGTGCTGATATTATAAAATTCTCTGTTGAAGTATCCATCGGAGGACACAAACTGTCAATTGTTGATGAACATTCGGAAGCTTTAGAATAGGGTACATTCGAGAGAATGTAGTCTTGGGATGTATGAGTAGTCGGAAATCCTATTAATTCATCCTTGCACGATAATCGCCTGGATTGAATTCGTCGATGAAACCGGTCGTGGGGATGTGTGGAAGAAATTCTACTTCCATCTTCAGAAATGTTGGAAGCACAGGTCAAGAAAAACCAAAACCGCAAAAGCTTCTTATTCAATTTATGAGGTTGTCGTTTGCTTAAAACAACTTCGTTCTCCATAAAAGATTCGGTATCACTTTCATCGGCTGAAAATAATTCAACTCTAATTTAAGCAAAAGAATTAACAAGTTTGTAATAATATCATAGTGTCAATGAATGCATTTTAGATGCGTGAATAAAGTGTGCCTTTTCGAAGCTCTTATCTAAAAACGAAATAACAGAAAAATTAGTTGTAATTCTACATACAGGTCAATTAACTCAAAACATTGGTTAGCTACAATATGTAAAGAGTTTCATTGTTTAAGCAATTAGTTTTCCTAAATTGAACTAGTAGACATATAGACTGGCAAACTAGGTTTTCCATTCCAACTGCTTTTCAGGTATTCGAAATAATTAAATTATTTTGTTCTGAATGATTGTAAACAAAATTAAAAATATAAAATTAAAATTACAAACAGATAGGTAGTACTTAGGTTAAATTAACAACCTTCCATAAAGAAAGAGTCATCATCCTCACAATCTTCGTATCGTGACGCTAGCTCTGAAATAACTTTTCTGTGCTCATCAACTTGTTGACACAATCTGCTTATTTTTCTTTCCAGTTTTCCCATGCTTTGGCTTAATGGGAGCAATAGTTGGGATATTAGTTTCCTGTCTCCAGCAGTATAGAACAGAAATTGATCTCTTTGCAAGAGATTCTCCAAAATCGATGTTATCTCAACAAGTTTAATACCCATTTTTGACCGAGGAGTGGTCACTCCGTCATTCATCACTTTGCAACAAGTGTCTTTTACTCTCCAAGCTTCGGAGGCTAATTTTATTCTAAAGGCTCCATTTTTGAAAAGATATTCGAGATTGTAAGCTGCGTTGTAAAATTTTGTAACTTGCTCTCTAGCCAGTACATTACTCAAGTAATCTGAGTGCAAAAATAATTTTTCATCTTCCAAATCATCTTGCTTATTGGCATTGATAGTTTTGATTTTAGTAAAATACACTGGAACAGAGTTTCTACAAAACCTCCTAAGACTTTCCATTGTTAGACTTGCTAGACTACAAATCTACATCGTCAGAAGCTCTTTTTATCTTTTCAATCTGAATGAATTTGTATTTTGGTATTTGCAACTTGAAAGGATGAAACAGGCAGTCCAGCGAGATAAAAAATCAATTATATTGTATAATTTGTCCAGCAGTACCATAACGATGGGATTACCAACGGATAACTCGGATCTCTCGCTCCAATTTTTATTTATTTATTGACTGCTTCAAAATATCAGGATATTGGATTCTCCCCCCCCCCCCCCCCCCCCCCCCCCCCCCCCTCTCTCTTTTCTTCTCTCTTCTCCCCCCTCTCCCCACCACCACCTCCTACCTCCCCCCCCCCCCTCTCCG
>JAAAYG020017756.1:0-19961 GCA_009936455.2 Tomocerus minor
TGGGCATGCCCATCCGACTTTGCTTTGGGCTTGGGCGGGCTCGGGCACCAATTACTGCGCCCAGGCAACTCTCTAGTCACGTCACAGCTAGGCATTCACTGAATTCACTTGACGAAAGAAGAATTGAGAATTTGAGTGGGGCAAAGATGCTCGGCGCCGCAGTCTCTGTCTTCGTTTCGTGTTAAGTTCCGAGCACAATGTGTGCAAGGTGAGTCTTTCTTTACAATTTACTCGTACTAAATAGACCTCTCTCATCTCAAGGTACGCTATGTAATGTTCGGACTATACACTGATCTCTCAAATATATAAAATACTTCATTATAATTATAATAAATAGAACAAACTGCCGACATATAGAGAACATGGAGCTTTGGAGATAGCTCCTAGCTCTTTATAGACATTTACTTAGATTTCATGCTATGACAATGCCATTAAGGCTTCTTAGAGCGTAGCGCATAATTAATAGTGTGTGTATCTAGTACCTATAGGCAGTAGCTAGTCATTTGTTGTAGATAAATAGTAATAATATCTAAGGAAGGACATATTATTATCTGTAGCTCAGTTCAAGCGCCTTTCCTTGTTTTCTTGTCTATCATGTCATGTCACCGCCAAAAGATCCATAGCATTTATTTCTCTTGCCTTCCATCCCTACCACAACGTAATACAGCATAATAGAAAGGAATCCATCCCATGTAAATATATTTATAGCGTTAAGGAATTAGATTCAATTGAAATAATGCCAGAATGATGCATTATTACCATGTCTGTCCATACAATACGCACCAAGGTAGGTATTTAAAACATTAACCCCAAAACAAGGATTTAATGGAGACACCTTGCCTAAATTGCATTCAATCAAACACAATTCCTCTCTCTCTCTCTCACACTCACTATATAACTCTCAGTCAATTGAAAATGTTTGTAAGAACCCGAAATCCATGAATTAGCCTAACTTTCTCAATGTGGGTGAGTAGCTACAGTTGTTATGAAGCCAAGTAGGCAACTAAATTCCAAATGTATCAACACACTAGTTATTATGTACAGAGAGGATTGTTTAATTGTCGGGTGGAATTACAATGGAAATAGTTTGCAGGAGGCTGTCTGCTCTTGTGTGTGAGTAAAACGCGAAGAGTAAAAAAGTGAGAATGAAAGGAAAGGCGAGGGAAGTGTCTTAGAGGGAATTTGTGAATTGGGTTGAAGGGAGTCGCATTGGATTGGCATAGAACACCTTATGGAACATTCCGCTAGAAAGGAGCCTACAGATTTCTATGAAGATTTCCTGTTGACTTCTCTGTTTACATCTTTAGCCTCTCTCAAGTCTCAACTCACTCACAACTGCAATGTCATGTTCATGCGTTTGTTTGTTTGTGGCTTTGCTCATGCCGTTGGTTTTGTCTCAAGTCTCTTGACTTCCCTGCCGAGACAATCAAGGGCCTGCCGACTCACTCTTGCGAAATCGACACTTTTCTTGTTGGCCACAGACGAAGGCGTCGTAGCGCACTGTCATTTACATATCTACACAGTCAATCATACCGAAACTGTATACACTTCCCTTGGGAATTCAATTCAATCCCTTTTTTACCTCTGCTCTTTTTATACACTACGCATTCTATGAACTTTGCAATGTACAATATTCATGTCTTGTCCTATTTATAAATAGAATATACGTGATCTTAGGATAGTATCTCAATAAAATGAATTTTTATATTTTAATATAGTGAGAAATATATTTTAGTGAGATATATATATATATATATATATTAATATAATGAGATAGGTATAGTTGTATATTGGTGCTGGTTGAGCAATATAATATTTTCTTTATTATTTATATTTATTATTGTTTGCTTTGAGTATGACAGGAATTTGCGCTATTGTAGTATAAAAACTTTTGTAACTGTTGGCATACATTGAACATTTAGCAAAATAAAGTGTCTAAAAAGAAGATAGAGTTACATACGCATAGGTAGGTAGCTTTGTGAGTCTGAGATTCGTATTTCCAGTCGACAATAGACAATATCCATTCAGTTGGGTTTTGTATGAAAGGTGCGTAGATTAGAGCAGAGTCTAGAGAGAGAGAGGCAGAGAGCGTGTGCAACTAGCCAAAGCTCCTTAGGTACCTAGCCATACATAAAATCATCATAATAAGCAGGTAGGTACATACACATCCTGATTACAAATAGACGGCCGTAGAGCAACGTAAGTCAAGCCATAAAGCCACTGAAATCTCGAGAGATCAACATTATTATGCTTTTGCTTTGCTGCCTTTTGGTTAAGGCTGCTGTTCAGCTCTCTCTCTCTCTCTCTCTTGTCTGTATGTAGTGTGTGTGCTTGGAGATGCTTTGGCTATGACTTTTGTCTTGTATTGTCTCTCACTCACTCACCTGTCGGAGAGTTTAAAGCAAAACTTTGCAATTCAAGTCTGCGGGGTTTCCTCGCAAGTTGGAATAGAAGCACAGCAACCTGCTCCTTTCCTTGCTTTGCTTAAATTGCAATTTTTTACCAAGACTATCCAGATTACATTACATTAGTAGCTGAGCAACTACTAGGCATAAGACAGGACTCGAGAGCCAGAGTTGCTTTTCCTCTTCTTTTACTTACTCACTTAAGATTAGTTTCTTTGGGTTATCGTTGTTAGGCAGAAAGAGAGGGCTTCGTTTGGCTATGACTATAGCCACTTTATAATATTATTATGTCTGCACTGCTCAACTCGCTTTGTTTGGTTTGCTTTGACTTGAGACTGAGACTCAGCTCCGTTGTCTGTGTGTTAATTGTGACTATAAAGCGGAGTCAGCATTCATTCCCGCAACTCAGCATTAGCACTGTGCATAGCTGTGCATTGGACAGTCGAGAGATAGTAGGCACAACATTCATTCTCTCTCCACATACACAGATACACTCCATTCCAATCTTCTTTTATTTCTTTTGCTCGTACAATAAAATAAAATGAAATATATCTGCATGAATCCATGCTCAAGTCAAAGCATTTCTAAGAGCAACTTTTTACATCCTCACTCACACTCAGCTCAGCACAGAAAAGCAAAGGGAACTGAAGGTGTGACTAGGTCAGCTCAACTCCCATTCTGATATTTTGCCTCGTTTTATTTACCTCTGCCGTAGAAATTGCAATGCCATGTTATGTCTCACATCACAAGGATCTGTCTGCACACGGATATAATTTATAGTCTCATAACACTCATCCCTACACATCTTCAGACAGATAGAGAACAATTAATTTTAAATTCACTGAATTACAAGACACATTTCTACACTCAAATACTCATTCTACTAATCGTTCCAATAAATTATACTCCATTTCTATTTGCTTTTGCTCATATTAAATCTCTCTTCACAGTATCTTCTTCATATGGGCCTTTATATCTTTTCCCCTTTGCACGTCCATCCATTTTTAGCATTTTGACGGAGACTTTCTATGGATAATCTTTGTATTGGTATCCTGAGCATATAAACAGCACAAGATTCAATATAGAAAGGTTTTTAGAGAAGATGAGATGTGATAACATACAAGTTATGTAAGAGAAAATATAAATTCAGCGTAGGAAAATGCAAAAAGGGCATGGAGTATATTGACATGACATTATTGTAGTAGTAATAAGAATTACAATCGGAGAAGAAACGCCTCCTTTCCTCTTGATTGTTTAAAAGTTTCTGTTTATTACTAAGCTGGCTATTATTAACTTTCGTTTAATGTGCTTCAGTGCTTATATTCATGATTTCACGTACACGCATAATCTACCACTCCATTTATTTATAACAGCATAAATATCGACGTGGGTCGTTCCGTCTGCATTTTTATCTCTAATAAATTGAATGTTAACTACAGTGCATATGCAAATGTGCGTCCACGTAAAATACTACCTGTAATTGATTTTTAATTTTATGCTTGTATATTTATTAGGCCCCATGTTTATATGCCCTACCACCATTATCCGTACAATTAAAATAATATTCCGAATTAATGGACACATAAAAAGCTGCTAGTAATTTGCTCTTAAATTCTTAGACACATGCATGCCTCAATGACTGTTCGGTTAGCCATCGGAGAGAGAGCTAAATGCATGGAACATGAATAGCTGTGCATAATATCTGTAGTACACAGAGAAAACCCATGCCATGGCTAGAAAAATAGATGCTCTAAATACGAGCATGTAAAACAAGTCTGGTGGTAACTATTTTACATCGGAGATCAAACAGACACGCAAAACAGAACCGACCTAAACCTAAATCGTATATACATGCACAAAATCAAAGGCAAAATAGGAACAACCCCCAGTAATTGTAGTCTACCTTGTTAGTGATGTAGGTAGGCAAGAGCAAATCACAAAAACGCACAGGTAAAACGCGAAGAGAACCGAACAAAAACTGGGGATATAGCTTTCTAAAATTTCATGTAAGAAACTCGTTAATTTTATAGATCAACAGAATTTTGTCGGATTTCCACACAAGACCACCTCCAGTCTCTCAAAAGACAATAAATATGTAGTTTAAACTAAATAGCGCCATTAAGTATGGATAACTAATCCCTCGTTAATTTTAATAACAAAAGATCAGTGTACCCATTCATCACTAAGGCATTTAACGCATTTCTAAATAAATTGGTTAAATAAAATAATAGTTGATGTTGCAATTCTATATGCGTATATATTTATTATTTCAAAATTTACATAGCAAAAAGAACCACTTTTTAATATAAAATAGTTTTTAAAGTAGAAATCCTCTCTGCAAATATGGTAATTGTCCTGGAAAAAATCGTCTACGAAGTATCGCAAAGGGTCATTTACAAAAAAAATGCATATGTACTGTAAAGCCTCTGCTGGTCGGTTTAGAGAGATTCGACTTCATCTGAGAAGAATGTAATATTTTAATAAAATTATGGTTACATATCACCAAGAAAATAAGAAATGAGCGAAGGAATAGCAATAGATGTTAAGAAATGGTAACAATAGTGAAATGTCAATAAAACGTCGACTGCTTTTCATTTCCTTTGGCATGGACGACAAACACCAAGAGAGTTCTCAGTAGAGAGGAAGAAGCCTTTAGTTCGTCACTGGGTTTTTGTTCCTTGTCTGTGGATCTTCCTTCGTTTTCATTTATTAAGAAGCCAAATGAAAAGTAATGACCTATTCAGAATAGTTGAGCACATATGGCCAATATAATTATTTGCCAACAACACTTAACAAAACTATTCTCTAAGTACCTAAAAGCACAGCTAGAGGAGATAGCAGACTAGACGCATGTCGATTTAGACATGTAGTTCTTCTATCCCATAAACTTGTGAGGATGGATAAATGACTGAGTTCACTAAGGAGCAAATGACAGGTTTGCAGAAACAGTTGAAAGGCTTTTAACTTGACACAGTTGTTCACGCAACATCTTCTGAATCAGTTACGTCTTAGCCAACCCGCCTGGCTGCCTATGACAAAGAAACAACTTACCCTCCACAACTATCACTCTAATATCCCTAGCTAATGACAAAAAGGTAATTTCAAGGAAAAGGTAACTTTTTCGCATTGAAAAGAATTTTGAGTTAGTCCGGCTACGTAATACTTCGCGGCCGACACCGCAAAACACACACTAACTATGACGCCCATTATTTTCTCAACTTGCCTCACTTCAAATTATCTAATAGAGTCAATAGTAACTCTTCAATGTTAGCATATGTTTCGAATCCAAGGGAAAAATGGCAATGCTTTTTCCCAAACACAAATTCTTAGTTTTGTAGTTAACGGGCAATTATATGCGTGTACTTTTTTGCAAATAGAACATTATTAGTTATGTTGTTGACAATAACATAATCAGTAACCGCACTAGGTTTAATTTTGATTTTGATAGGTAAATAGTGGAACTTTACATAGTTTAGTATATATTTTGCGAGAAAAATTAAATCTTTATAATCCCAATTTTGATTTTGAGGGACAAAAATATTCTTAGCCGTTTTATAAAATGTATTGATATGCTATGTACAGTATTTTTATTTGGGATATGCAAAGCTGCTTTAGGAGGTATGCAATAGGAGTGTTGGAATAAATATTAGCGTTATTTGAATGCATGACTTGAGCGTGATAAATAAAGAAAGCAGGAGCACTGATTTTTGCCATAGTTTCAATCTCAGCCAGCTACCAGCTGTAGCTTTAGATTTGTATCTGTCTATAAAACCGGGTTTTATTTTACAATTCATACATTAACATAGCTGCCATGTGTTGTTTGTTGCTACATATTAAATACTTTGTAGAGAGCTCACGTCTACATATTACAAGATTGTGGCGAGGCATTGCTGGGCTAACGTGAGTACCTATGTAAGTGATCAGAGAAGATGTTGTCTGCTGTGTGTGTGTGTAGAAGATGTTGAGGGAAGGAGAGAGACTGAAATGTTTGCGTTGAAAGTAAACTTGAACTCTTTGCCAATTGTAATCAAGCAAGATTGGAGTCGCCTCGCCGTATAGGCATCACATTCCAACGTTGTACACAGTGAGAAAGGTTAAATGATGAAAAAGCGATGCTTTAATTTGAATCTCATTCGATAGGGCTGATAGTTAGTCAATGCACGGCCGAAAGGTTGCGACAGATAATATTATGTATTTCTGCAGGAATGCCTAAGCAGAAAAGATTAGCTAAAATCCCTTCTTAATGTTCTTATTTTTCACTGCTTTTGATGTATCTACCTGTATCACTCTACTAATGCACATAGTTTAAGGCTGAATGATTTGCTTAGGTTGCGTTGTAGGTATAAATCCCATTTGCCTGCCCTCATCTACATAAAGTACAATGCAGCAATTACATCACCGATATGATATCTGCAGTAGTGTGCTATGCCACAGACCGGTAATCAGGCGAGAGTAGACCAACCGGAGAGTAAAGACTGAGCAAACGATAGGAAAACACGCAAAACTAAAGGGAATCAGCTAAAGTCAATATAATTATAGTTAAAACTTAACTAGGTTTACCTTAATGCTCCTTTTAATCAGAAGCTCGTTCCTAGCCCTAGTCCCCTTATGCACAATAGAAATGAAACTATGTTGCATATATATACCTATAGAATAATTTGCTATAGCACACATTCCGCTAAATATCTCATATGCATTGTTTCCCATATAGAATCCCTATAATTGCATTCCATGTCTATTGTATCTATTGTATGAATCTATATGCTTAGAGATAAGCTAATGGAAAGTAATGCGGAATATAGGAAAGGTCTTATTTGCATTTGTAGCGATATAAACAGATTGTAGGAGATTAGACTAACATTGAATTGAGCAGAAAGGTAAGTCCCTCCTGACTATCATAAGGATAAGTACGTGTTCACAGAGATGTGCCCTTTCTCTGTGTTGTAGCTAAGTATATGTAAGATGATAATGTGTGTCGGTAGCTGTGGCTAAGTAACTATTATGTGTTTTCTACAGCATTTATACTCACACAGATGTGTATGTGCGAAAATAGACAGTAGGAGAGTAGCAGGTACCCAGAAATATTTTGCGTGTTGTTTTTTGTCAGATGGAATGCACGTTGACTCGAGAGAATCTTGCTCATCTGTCGGTACCTGCTACGTAGGTATGTAATACTATTAGCAATAACGCCTGTTCTAATGCCAAGATATAGGAATGTATGCTGTATGCTATCACATACTGTAAATGTGACTAGGGCAGCCACATAGCAACAAACGAACTCACTCCTGCTATAATAATGACTTGACACCGCTTAACTCACTCAAATCCCAGTTCAGTTAGATCAGTTTAATAAGCACCTTAGTCCTATTATCTAATAGCTGCATTATTCTCTACTAGGTTCTTTAGCTAATAAGTGCAAGAGCAAACTAGCAACATCTAACACAATGGGATGGGACAATTAAACTGACAATGAGGAATGCCTATCTCTGTGTTTACATTAGATTTTAGTATCTCCACTTCAGAGGAGGGTATAGTGCCTTTTCTGGATCCTTCCAACTCTATTTACATGTTTAATTTTAACTGCCGTCCATTTTTTTCTTCATAATTGTGCTTTATATTTATGTAGCTGTGTGTACGTGACACATTTACACATTGTATTGCTAAGGATCCCTTTCCACCTCCTTGCATACCGGAGGCATGTATGTAAATATGTGACTGGTAGTCTCCCTCATAAAATACATTGTGTTATTTGTTGAGATTTTTATTGCACGCTATATAAAAATGGATTTCGAAGGAGGATGTTCACAATTTAAGATGCACAGAGTGATGAAAAGAGATTTTTTTGAGCTTTAGAGCAGAATTTTAAGGGGTAAGTGTGCAAGGAGAAAAAAAGTAAGGACTCGACTGTAGGAGAAAAAGAGCAATGTACAGCACATATTAGTAGGATGACATAATACAGTATCTAACAATAATATTGGTATGGGAAAGCACAACAGTTATGTAATGTTAGCCATAGATACCAGTAGAATCCAGCTTAACGACGCAGTACAACACACCTGTAAAGATGCGAACGATAAAGGAACCTGATCAAGTGGATTTCGTTGGATTGGATTGGAAAAGCTAATTGAGATTTTGATTGCAAGTCGTTCTACTTGGTTTTATTTAATTCCCATTATCCCAATTCAGGGCAGGACGATTTTTCATGAATGATTCATTCCTCAGGAGTTTTATGAGCTCCAAGTGTAGCAAAAAGAATTACTGGCTTTAATCCATTGTGCTCTGGTGTAGTGGAGATGAGTAGAGAAGAGTCGAGCCATAGATATACGTACGTAGTGCCTCCGGTTCAGTCAGTGCAGTTTTTCTTATCCCATCTCTCTTCAGCACACAACAAGGAATCCTATGGGCTAGCTACCTTACAATTAGCTATTACGTAAGAGAAAAACGGTGGCGCACAAAGATGCTAACTCCATAGGCAGAGCAAACAAATAACATAAATATCTCTCTGACAATCAGCACACAAATATTACACCAGCCTCAATACATACATTTCATACAATCTCCAACAACACACTAAAATTCTTGCTCTCATCAAATTTTTATTGCACTTTTACACCTGGAGCTCCTCCGAGTAACAAATCAAACCAAATCATTACATTTTCTTTGCTAAGAACTAGAAGATGGACCTGAGTTCAACCAATACGCTTTTTATACATCACAAAGAAATGTGCAGTTTTATTTTCCTATTATTATATATTATGATAATGAATATATTTATATGTATTTCACTTTTACACAAAGATCGAACGCTCGTTACTTGACTGAAAGGCAAACAATTTCATACTCTTTTAAAACATCAATGGGATTTTTCTTCAAGGAGACTTTTGCGGGGTTTTTATGAATCTCATGATAAGTAGCACCATAATTTAATGGAGTAGACAACTCTGTTAAAATTTTATATGAGAATTTTGAGTCTGTAGAAATAGTTTTGAAAGGAGATGGAAAACAAGAAATTGAAGTGTTTGCTAATATTTATATAGTTATTGGAGGATATAAGGAGCTGTGAGCATGTCCTGTCGGCAACCTGAATTCATCTCGACTAAGATCTACATTTTCATTTGACTGCATTGTGGTGTTAAGTTATTATGATGCAGATTTGTAGGAGAGCATAGTAAGTAGCTGTGAAGTGTATCATGCAATGTAGATATGCATGCAGATGAAGAAACTTCTTTTCTCTGATGTTTATGAGTTACGATGCAGAGAATATTCAATATGAATGTAATGTGGATGATATCGGCTAAAGTTACACATTACTCACTAACGCCAGGTAAAGTTAAGTACCTTTAGATAATTAAATGCTGAGCTTTATATTACAGAGATTGTCTGGATTTTTTGTTTGTGATGTTTTAGTGGTTTTTGTTATATTATTTTGCGTTCTATATCTTTGTACATTTACGGCTCTCCATAAAGCTGAGGAGTTCTGGAGTAGTTAGTTGTTATTGTTACGTCTTGTACGTGGTAGGATTCTTTAGAACTACTTATTGGACACAGAGCTGCGGGAATAATAATATTGGAAGGAGGCAGGCAGGAGCAGAAGGATAAGAAGAAGCGAGATGAGAATGATAGAGATGAACAGATTTTGTGCCTACTGATAGAGGAACATATCTAGTCCGACCATGCCCAGCCGAGTCTTTGTCCATATATTACTCACTCGGCACAATCTCAACTTTATTTATTGGACGAGAGAATTTCCTGAGCAAAAAGTCAAAGATTAGCGATAGTAAGGGAATGTACATACATCTGAGTAGGTACCGCAATTAAATCTATCGTAGATCCTTACACTTATAAGTTATGACATATAGATATCACATAAACATCAACTATCTGTACCATACTGCAATGCATTAGTGTGTGCCAAGCCATGCACATGCCAGCAGAGACTGTCAGTTCATGGCGTTACAGTGTTGAGGTGAGAGGAGACCCGAAAGTCCAGGCTTTATTTTACATGACAGCCTAATATACATGTGCTCCACTGGGTTGATGCATGTGAGATACTAAGCATTATTATTATAGGCACACATCAATGAAATGCAATATATTACCTAAATATTATTCATTGCAGTCAGATGAGAAGGAGAGCAACTTTGAGCAAAAAGACAACACGTAAACTCCTTTCCTTGCCGAATCCTTTGTATATTTTATGATTCTGTTGTGTTATGTGTCTACTCTGTCTGCACTCTCCAACTTCACCTCAAGCCAATTCAGCCAAACAAAGACGAGTTAGTCAGCAGACAAACCCAGAGCCGTCGACTTGAATTCAAATATACCGAAACTACATTTCTAGCTAAATTAAACTCCAACTCCGCTCCTTTTCGCCAAACAACTTACCTGACTGACTAATCATATCAATTCCAATTCCTTCCTGTCATAAAAATTCAATATTATAATAAAACACTTCCATGGAACTTAATTGCCATTAGTAGCTATGATTCACATAATATCTACATGCACATTTTACAAACAAAGGTATATTCCTTGCCAGAACCAGATATATGCAACTTGAGATACACAGACAAAGTTACACAATTGCCATTTATTAGTTTCTACGAAACAGTTCATACCTTACCTACTCATTTATTCATTTAGCTTTGATTTAATTGCAGCCGTTCAACTTTTATAACACGTAGTAAAAACAATACAGATACTAACCTTCTTCCTGACGTACTAGCGTTAAAGTATTATAATAATAGGGAATACATGACATTTGATGTGCTATGCTGTGTATTTGTCGCAGACAATGACGGAAATCTTTTCATTCATAAAAGCGATGCCTTGTTTTCCAGTACGGTCAAGATTATCAGTGTTTGCATTGGAACCTGAATAATCTGTCACGAACAAACGAATCCTTTGTGTACAAAATGGAACTGCATCTATGGTTTAGCTATGTAGAGCCTGTTAAAACATTTATTTACTTAAATCATCCAGAGTATTCTTTATTGGCAGAGCATTATTTGTTTATGGATAGGAAAGTGCCACTTGTGTGCAACGGTGACAAGGAATACATTTACATCACTTAAATATGTTCCCACATTTAGTAAAATATTGTCGCGCCGCAGATGTAAAAAGGTCAGGGAAGTGGGGATATCTTTGTTTTCGAAGTACAGAATGGAAATTATAAATTGAATTTTCCGTATTTTATTATAAGAAAGTAAGTAGTTAGAAAATAAGATCATTGCCCCATAATACTCAGTAAAATGTGTGGAAATATCTGAGATAGTGTTTGATTAGGAACAGAAAACCCATGAAGTTGATGCTAAGTAGAAAACATTCCAGAGGTGGAATTTTCTGTGTGCTTTGTGTGGGCATTAGCTATGCATATGCAAACACCTTCCCCATTCATTTGCTAAGGGTAACTTCTAGGAATTCTTTATAATGTGTTAAATAGGTGCACACAGTGTAATAACTCCTGTCCCGGCCATTCTCGTTACACTATAAGAGCTCGGAGTTGTGTGTGTATGCATTAGCTGCCTATTTATTGCATGCCTATGTTTGATCTATGTACATATCAATAGTAGAATTATTACCATATGAGCTGTTTCTACCGACATAATAACATACAGAGAAAACAGATAATTCTGTTCTGTAGTTAATATAGCCAGTAACACTATCTACTGGATGTGGGCTCACTGGTTTTCCCTATAATATGTCCCAACTAAAACTTAGCCAAGTATGCATGCAGACGCTACAGTATTCAATGTTCCTGTTCAATGTTGATATTTGCCCATTCATAAAGAGATGTTCTCGTTACTTCTTCTCATAAAACTACACTCTGCATCTCATAATATGCCAGGACTTTCTGTAACAGTTATCTATTGTGATAGATGTATTTGTGCATGGCATGTTCCGGCTTCATCTCACGTTAAAGTACAAGCTACACATGTAATGTCATTGGCAAACGTTAGTGAAGTACAGGGTTATGCAAAACTCACATCATGAAATACAATATACTCACAAATTTATCTTAAGATGATATAACCACCTTGTCATCGCTTAAAACTTATTAATTATCTACTCAGCACTATCTGTCTCTATTATGACGACATCATCAATACTATCTATGCTCATTGAAAAAAAACTTTTTTGAAGAGTAGATGGTCTAAGACAAAAACGAAGTAAAAATTGCTAGGTTTATTATAAAAATGACTCATAAAAGTAGTTTTTCAGTTGCCACATATTGCTTTATCTATGTAAAGGATATAATATATGAACCACATACACGATAAAGAGTGAATGGTGAGCATAATATTGCGAAGAGTATAATGTTTGAGTGTAAGTGTTGGTAACGTTGTATCCCTCTCAGAACTCGTATAGAATTATAGGAAATGAGTTTAATACTTTTCTCCTCTGTTTAGCTACTGCCTTTAGGCCTAAAATTCATTTTAAACACACAAGCAGTTCAGTGTGAATGTAAACTATTGGACTGAGATAGACAAAGGAAAGAATAGGATGGACGGGCTTCTCGGAAACCATATTTTTACAGCTCAACTTTTATTCCTTGACCTTTTCTTTGCCGAGATTCTTGGGAAGTTGATAATTTTGATTTTGTGGGCCAGGAAGCCTCTCCACTTTTAGTGTTGTCACTGTCCCGCTCCATATAGTTTACTGCTCTCAGCTTTAAACGCTGCTTTACGATTATCTCATTATCTCTTGTTTGTACAGTCACAACGACTACCACAGATGATTTCAAAATTTTTGATGTAAATCCTTGTCTGAGCTTGTTTTACTTCCAAAATAACGATGTATCAATGTAACAACAATGAAGTTTTGATGCTGGGTACAATTTTTTTCCTTTTATGGGATGGAGCAAGTTACAATATTAAATTTACTTTTATCAGGTATTTATTCTTGAGAACATTAAAATAAATAACTAAATACTGAACTGTAGTACGAAAATATAGATTTATTTCTATTGGCTTTGGACACTTTCTCACTGTAAGGCGTGAGATATAATTAGCATACTTTTAGGCCAGGAAAAATGCTTAGAGACCTTTGTCTGAGAATTCCAAGAAAATTCCGCAATGGTTTCCTCGTACGAACATTAAGGACCTTTTCCTGGGTGGCAATACAGTAGCATAACATTCAGTCAGAGGACAGGAAGGAAGAAATATCTTTCATTCATATTTCGGTTGCTTGTATTCACACTTGTGTATATGACCTACTCTTTTCTAGGAAAACTATCCCACATGGCATTAAATTCCCTTATGGAGTCTCTCAACATTCCCAAAGCCTAGAAAAACAGGAGGATTGAAACTAAAATGCAAATTAGCGACAATTCCGAATCTACTAGTTTAATGTATGGAAAGGTTTCAATGGGCAAGATAAAATCAGGAGATAGAGAAAAACGAAGTATAGATAAGGTTAGAAACTGGAAATAAAAAGAGAAAAAAGGATGTACAATGCTAGTAAAATAATAGGATTGCATTTTTCGTTAACTTTCGTTGGGCTATTCTCATATGTGAGCTAGAATGGTGCCTAGCCCTTTGGTGAAGGAGAAAAGAGATTATTTAACGCTTAATAAGCCAAGTAATTGACTCATCAGAGGAGTTGTCATATCATGTGTAGAACAATTAAATTCTAGTCTAGTCTCATTATGCATGCTCGACAGTTGTACAGACAGATAGAGCAGATAACATTATTGTTATTGTGATGTGCTGGTTTGGCTACTTGGGTATCCTTACGCCTAGCCACCAGCCCAAAGTAAGTCATCTGTAAAAAAAGTGACAAATCTGTCTAGCACGCTGTTGACTGTGCTCTGCATTGTCTCTGGCACATAAGTTGACATCATGTAGCAATAACGTGTTACAGCGATAATGACATGGCTAGTCGTGTGAATTCAAGCCTGACAGTGCAATGTGGCTGGACAGGGGATTAATTTCCCATTTTTCTTAGCTGATGCTCTATCTGTCCTCCATACACTACTAATGTGTAACAAATACATGGGTGATACTTACACAAGTCCTCTCTGTCAAACAATTTAGCCATAGTGTAAGTAATCTGGCTTTAAGATCTTGCATTTTGTAGTATGTACATATATCTGTTCCAATGCATAGATTATTCATGGGATGTTATAATATAAAAATTCTATTCTTTTATTTAGCAGTACAATCCAAATAGGTTTCCAATGAAAGTAATCAGCATTAAAATTAATGGGAATGGGAAATGGGAACTAGAAAAATCTACTGCGAACAACTAGATTTATTTGGTTTTGCTGACTGTTGCTGCTATTTATTATGCAAACCAAACAGCAATAAGACAGGGAGTTGAAGACACAGACGTGGTCAAACCTCGCCATGTCTCTCGTCTCTTCTTTCAATCCAAGAAGAATGACAAACAAATATTTTTGGCGTCGAAGTAGTCCTGCTCATTTATTTTTGCTGGTCAAAGCTCATTGTTATTGTTTAGGTAGCGGTTGATTGAGACTATCGGGAGAGTAAGCGTTAAAGGTTATTATCGCCACATTCATTTTTTTCTGTCGGAAAAATGACGTCTCTGTAAAAATGTATGGAGCCGTTGAGAACGTAAAATGTAAAGTGAGACTGGAATGGAATTCTAATCTAGTAAATAGTTCAAGGATCGCTTACTAATCTCTACATGCGATTTTTTTTATAGCAAAGCCATAGTCACATAGCTTTGCTCAATTAAAATAATAAAAATAATGCGGAGTGGTGATCGTCTTCAGTAATCGTTAACCTTTTAGCTTTAGAGTAGCCAGTAGAGAATATTAAGTTATGTGGAGGAAAACAAATCCAATGTCACGACAGATTATTGCTATGCTGCACTAGAAAATTACACGGCTAATGTATGGATGTGAGGGATTAGGATTAAATTCATGAGATGAGCATTTAATTGTTATTAAATGCTAATGGGAAGCTTAAGTTGTGCTAAAAAGTATGAACTATCTCTTATATAATCAACTTCGAATGAGCATGTTGAGATAACTCTCGTGCTGTCTTTCAGCACTGGATTAGATCCAATAGGAATATACTGATACATTACATGATGTGTCAATTGACATTGTTTATTGCTTAAAACACAAATTACCAAGCACAGGGACATTAAGGAGAGGGAGTGGATTGCCCAGGCAAATATTTCCGTCTACTTGTCTGGTGTGCCGCTATACAAATCATATTACGTCTCTGCAGTCTCAACTTTATTAACATTGCCACACACGGTGGTCAATGCAAAACTGACAAGCACAGCAAAATACATTTTTTACTTAGTGATGAGTGATCTTTGCTTACTTACTCACCTAAGTGTGGTTTTCGCAGGCTTGGCTCGTTATTGAATGAAAACCGTGCTAATATTACACATAGGATACGTATTGAGTTGTTGATAAGAGTCCACACTGTGTACATGAATTAGGTATCTATTTAATATTTATTATGACGATATTGAACACCATTAGAGGACCGTGTAACAGGGCATTACACACACCAGCTCAACTTCAGCCTATACATGGAAGCAAAACGAATGTGACTCCTTAACGTAGCAGAAGGCGAAGCAAAGGCTAAAAAAGGAAGGGAAACGAGCGATATGAGTTTTATGACAGGCGCCAGTGGGTCATCACTCCCTCTTATGTTGTTCTCTATCTATGTGCTTAATAACAGTCACAGTTAAATCTCAAATGGCAAACTTACTAAAATTCCCTCTAATTGCTATTTGCACACTAAGTGCGAAAATATAGTGCAATTTCTCACAAAAGTCCGTTGGATTCATTCATTGCTAATCGCCACACGTTGCTAATATTTAGCATGCGATCAGAAAACAGCTGCATGGCATACAGTCATCTAGTAAACTTACATGTCTTTACCAAATTAGACTAATTGTTATGATAATTACAACCACGAGACTTGCTGTATGCCTCTAAACAATTTACTCAGCTATTATTTCTCATTCATTGCTATAATATTCACAGCTTTCATAGAAAGTGCTTAATACAGGAATTTCTGTAGCCTCTTTGGATATTTTAACAAAGTTTCTCGAACCCAATTAAATTCTAAATGACTGAAACACAATCTTATCAGGTGGGAGCTAATCCTTTCCTTATTTTTTTACCGAATATGATAGAAAGGTCTTAGAAAGGCCTTTGTTAATGGACAAGTATATAATTATGGTTTCTCAATACCTAAGAAAAATAGATTGCATTCATGAAGTCCTTTTTAAATTCATAAGTAAGAAGCTTTGAGAAATTGTAGCCATAGACTGGGCTTAAAAGCCTCTGAGCTTTGCTGTTTACTAATTATGATAACGACACGGGGAGGTTTACTGCTTTAAGGAAAGTCCATGAAATCCTTAAAATAAATATTGATTGCAACATTTGTCTACGAAGAACAAATTGCTTAACTTTCCATTGTCAGTTGACATGGATTCTGTTTCGACGAAATAAACGGTAGATTAAGAGTCACATAGACAAAGGTGAATAGTAACTAACAGCTCAGCTGCTTTGCTCTCGTTTGTCACTTGTTGGTTTGCATGAGCTATGCAGAGATTGTTTAAAGCCAAACATTGTTTGTAAAGGCAGTAGCGACGAAAGTTGCACTTAGCTGTATATCACAATGTAAAACGTTTGTATCCTTTTCTGATATTGACTCAAGTAGTTTAAACATATGTACTGATACTGCATGACATTAATATTTAATTGCTTCAAGCATAACTTTGAAGGGATTTGAAATGAGCATTACAAAAGCATCTAAATAATAGAAGAGTAAAATAAAATAATGTATACAAATTGTAGAGATTGTAGTATAAGATGTGTAGATAGGAGTGATTATGGATAAGGTGATCAAAGTGGAAAGAAACTTGGCCAGGTAGTTATTGGGAAAGTAATAGATAATATATGTAATAGGGAATAGCAGATAGTTGCACCGAGATAATCATGAAAGTTGTCTATTGTATTTCTTGTTATTTATTTAAGTTTAAAAGTCTCTTTTAATTTTAGTCTCGTTTCTTGAATACTAAACAGTGAAATAAAAGTCAAAGGATGCAAGGATCAACTAAACAGAAGATAATGGTCAGGCATCTATGAAAGCATGAGGCATCTTCATGATACTTAAGCTTCATAATACTCTCCGTACTTGTACATTCATAATTTGCAGTGTTTATATTCATATAAATATGATTTTAACTATATAAACAGAGTATATCGGGCTGGGTGAAGAGAGGAACCTGTTAGAAACATTAACAGACAGATAAAGACTAATACACACACTCACATATTTAATATATATAAATAATGGAGATGAACACAATAGAAAAGCATAAAGTCAAGCCAGAGATGTAAGTACATATGTATATATGAAGAAGAAGCAGCTTTGAGCAGAGTTGCTAGCTAGTTGGTTTAATGAAGTACAAAGATCACCGATGGATCTCCAAGGAGGAAAAAGAAGTAAGGAGAAGAAAACACCTACTACTTTACACTGCAGCTAACTATAAGGGCCAATCTGTGCCTTATAAGTATATGTCTACAACGTCCGTATGGAAAAATGTAGTGAAAATCAAGGATTAGAGCAATTGACGAGTTACAAAGTGGAAAAAAATGAAAGGCACGCAGGTAAACTTCAAGTTTCAAGTTTAGTAGGGAAATTGCTTATGTATTTAGGTATGCATATTAATATATGAGTAGAAGTCGGAGATTAGGTAGGTAGTGTGCTAATACGTGAGAGAGGAATTGGATAAGAAAGCCTCACATCATCAGCCAAAGAGCAAACTTCATTTTCCGCATCAAGTCAAACAAATCACATCGCCCTTCTGTTCCCTTCCTTGGATATTAAGCAACACTAACTAACTAAAGTCCTAAGAGCTTCTGACTGACTGAGTAACCAGAACTTGTGCTCTGAGAGATGTGAGTGAAAAGCTCTCTTGTTGTCAATGCCATCCATTTCTTAGGGATTGGTACTTTGCTAGTTAGTGGCTAAAACCCGATGAGAGTAATATATTACTCCTGGCTTATATATCTTAAATAAGGTAGTTAAATTCGCATCTACGGAGGGAGCGTGTAGTTATTATACACAAAAATACACGTTTACCTAACCTCACTCTTTCCTCCTGCTTTGATTCACAAGGATTCGGGAGTCTGACTGGTCCTGTTCCTCAACATTCAACATTTTACTATCTACGAAGAACATTGGACACATTAGAGAAGACTGAGCATTAGGCACATTACAGTAGTGAAGTGAGTAGTGGTGCACATGCATGAATAGTAGTAGTGTGGGAAAGTGAATATGCAAATGAAATGAATATTTGGCGATAGCTGCCTCTGTGGCATGGCATGCCATGCCATTCCACAATATGCCATGGCATAACACAATAACAACATAACACACTGGTTGCTTTCTGTGACATGACATGTCTTTTTACTACCATACAGATTTTTAGCAATTTCATATGAATCTCTCTCTCTCTCTCTCTTCATCAACTGTGCATGCATGCTAAATCTAAATTTCTGCTGATGATGTGATGGGATATTTTCCCTATTCGGTGCTATACTCGACTCTAAACATATGTCTAAGATATCCAGATGCATGTCAAGAGTTTACAGGAGTATTATGATATCAAATTCGAAGGTCGGTGAGCAAAACTCCTTGGCAGGGCACATCATCTCAACCTCAAATCTCTCTCTCTGACTCAACACTCGGAATTTAATCAAATCACAACCGAGGAACCAATAATCTAGTCATAGATGCAAATTAACTTCGATACAATTATATTATCCTTGATCCTCGTCCTATTCCATATTAAAAATTCCCATGTTTTTAATTTGGAGAATTATTGTAGTGTGTATTAATGTAAAGAAACATAATATATGAAATTGTGAATATGTATGAATGTATAAGTAATTTGCAGGGGGAAAATTGTCTGTGAAAAAGTGTACGGGACAATGTTGAGGACTTGCGTTAGTTTTAGTTTGGACTGTATTGATAAGAGGGTCCTAGAGAAAAAAGAGTAGGTATAGTAGGTATGCAAATCTGTGGATGATGTGCAGATAGATGGATGTGCAAAATGCCATAAGTTACACATGGACAGACATCAAACAAAACAACACGTTTTGATAGAGACAAAAGAAAGAGAGTTGCACTTAGGTCTCTGGGATTGAGCATTGGCATTCACATTCCCATGACTTTTCTTTGGCAGATTTGTGTGTGCGTATGTTGTTATGTGGTGTACGGTTATCTCTGCTAAATGTTCCTATGTATTGCATACTTGAGTTAAGTATGGTCCTGCTTGCCGGTTCTCTTCTGTTCTCATTCTGGTTTTTCGTCTTGTCCTATTTGCTATTAGAATTAGTATTTCCATTTACATACATCAATAATACTCCTGCTCCTCTCCATTTAAACTATATATATATCTTGTGTGATTACGTAGTTAGGACGTAGCTACTCTTCTTATCCAGTTCCACAACTTTTAAAATAAGTTTTCCTCTGTCATTCCATCCTATCTTCGCTATAGGCCTGCCTCTGCCCATCTGCATAACATTGTTACAAAAGTACAGTGTGGTTAGGT
>JAAAYG020017767.1:0-19955 GCA_009936455.2 Tomocerus minor
ATCAAATTTTACCAAAAACCATGCGGTTTTCGCAGCACATCATTGATTTTTCACCAAAAATCATGCGGTTTTTGCAGTAAATCATCAAATTTTACCAAACATCATGCGGTTTTCGCAGTAAATCATCGACTTTTCACCAAAAATTATCCGGTTTTCGCATTAAATCGTTAAATTTTACCAAAAATCATTCGGTTTTCGCAGTAAATCATCAATTTTTCACCAAAAATCATGCGATTTTCGCAGTAAATCATCGATTGCAACCGTTACTTATTTAAGGCCGTTTTTACAATGATTTATTTCTCTCTCAGAGGGAAAAGTCTTAATTTGCGCGCAATGCAGAGCAGCACACCGAGTTCGTCTTCTCGCCAAGAGAGGTATCCGCGAGATGGAAAACGAAGTTGCAAGTGGGTATTGTTTACTATTGCCGTGAGTTGAGCATTAAATTCGCCAATTTAATGGCCAACTGGGGGTCAACAGGTAATGAAATTTAAATTTGCGGATTCAATTCCGCTGGGAAAATACCTTTTTTTGATCCATCTGCGGATATTCTACGATCATAGATGGAAAAATGCATAAACCTAGTGCAGACAGCGTAGCAATTATATAAAAAGGAATACGAATCCGCAAAATATGCTTTACTATCAAATTTTATTGAGTTTTTGCCGTGTAGTCTTTTAAACATGATTAAATAATTGTATATATTATATTAGGATTATCAATCAAGTTATTTATTAATAAACAGTGGAAAGTTTTCTACGGCTATATGTATGCTGACACTATATTAAAAGTTTAAAAACTAACGGCAAGCCGTAACAGAAAGCTCGCCCTAGTAGGGCTACCCTGTACACAGCTCTACGGAAAATCAACGTGGAAAAGTGCCAATTGTCTTAACGATCAATAGAAGTAATATTAAAAATTTTATACATGCATCACTTTGAAAAGAGCGATGAGAAATGAACCAAATTTTGTTGTTAACGTTCCTATACATTCGTTAACACTTGGTAAAAATTTTAGACATGCCCATCTGCTAGAAGTGTAATTGTTGGTACTCATGTCTGAAATAGTTGTATAGTTTAGTACAGCTAAATATTACAAATATTCTGCATGCATAACTTTGAAACGAACAAAGAGAAATGAACCAAATTTTGTTGTTAACGTTCTTATGCATTCGTTAACACTTGGTAAAAATTGTAGACATGCCCATCTGCTAGAAGTGTAGTTGTTCGTACTCATGCCTGAAATAGTGGTATACTTTAGTACAGCTAAATATTAAAAATATTCTACATGCATAACTTTAAAACGAGCGATGAGAAATGAATCAAATTTTATTGTTAACGTTCTTATACATTCGTTAACACTTGGTAAAAATTGTAGACATGCCCATCTGCTAGAAGTGTGGTTGTGTGAGCGCTCGTAATATTATCAGCTAGTTCTTAATATTTTATAGCAGTTTCTAATATTTTATAGCAGTTTCTGATATTTTACAGCAGTTTAAGATATTTTAGTAGAAGCAGTGTTTTACTTTTCATACTGCAGGAAATTATGAATGCATAGAAGCGTTATGATTTCCGTGAAATTTTGTTTCAGTATAAAATACAACGTTTGGTAGAAGCGGTACCAATATTTTATGCTACCTTTCAAACAATTATTGGAAGCACAATAGATATTTTAATGTACCTTTTTATACATTGACTATTAAAATGAAGAAAAAGTGAGCGCGCGTTATCTCGGTAACCTCTGACCCGATTGCGCCCATTTTGAATAGGGTTCGTCATGGACCTATATGCAATGTTTATGCCAAGTTGGTCATCCTACGTCATTGCGTTCGAGAATTATGGTGCAAACGGACGTACGGACAGAATGTGTGATTCCATAAGCTCTCCTAGGGCGAGCTAAAATGGTGTACAATTATAAACAAATACCTACAAAGTTCCAAATATTTTTCTACACATAATTGAAAACAATTTATTGAATTCTACCGACGGGAAATGCAGAGTTCATAATCTAAGAAGTAAATGAAAAAGGCCTGAATGAGATGAGGACAGGGACGTTGTGGTTAGGGGATGCAATCCGGGGGGGTTTTGGAGCTTCCCGGGAAACGGGAATTTCGCAGAAAAAAAACTACCTTAATACATCCCAATGGTGAACATTTTTATGTGTAAAGAAGCTTAGCTCAATTCGAAAATTATATTTATCTTTAAAAGCATTTAATTTCACAGTCTAATCAGTTCCTTCGATGCAAAAAAATAGCACAATTAGCATAAAAAAGAAAACAAATAAAAAAGATTTAAATGAATAAACTTTGCTACTGCTGTCCATAGCCATAGTCATTGCCAAATTTTTATGAGCGAATCTTTCCCCAAAGACCGTTGAGTGATGCAAAATGATACAACTTAGTGTTGGGCTGAAACAATTATATTAGTATAGCGATAATTTGGTTGGAAAAGCTTAATTTCCCGGGACTTCCCTGGGAAAGTAACGGGAATCCCGGGACAGATTTCCCGGGATTGAATTCCCTATTTGTGTTGCAATTAATTACACATCTGCACTTTTGGGAATTTTGGACATAATAGCATTAGTTAAAGGTGTCACTGCAAGGAAATCCTCGTCTGCTAATGCAGCCAATGAAATATTTTTGCCTAAAATGATATTTAATTTATTTTTCATTTCAATTGTCATAAGGGAGTCCATGCCCATGTCAACAAAATTTTTATTTTCATCTACAGTCTCGCCATCCCTGAGTCTAAGGATATGCTTTACTAAATTAGCGATTTGAGTTTTGACAAAATCATGGACTTGTTCGTTACTTAATCCAATTTCGCTAATTCGTCTGTAAAATGTTTCACTGTCTATTAAAATGTTTTCCTTTTTAGATTCAGTTTCATTTTCTAATTGACAAATATTTTCCATATAAAGCTTCCGCTGCGGAAATATAGCCAAGTAAGATCCTGCATCAATATCTCCAACTGCAACTCGAAGTAAATTTCTACGGAGTATATATTTCAAGGCTGATAGTCCTTCAGCAGGAGAAAATGGTGTGATTCCGAATATTCCTTTATTTCCAACAGTTCGATCGGCCACTAGTCCAACCTCTGACCAAGGTCCCCAATTTATGGTAGTAGCTGGAAGACCTAAAGAATACCTGTAATCAGCCAAACAATCCAAATATGCATTTGCCGAGCAGTAGCCGGATAGACCGACGGGAATTAAAACGGACGTTGCAGATGAAAACAATACAAAATACTCCAAATTGTAATTCCTTGTCAAATGATGAAGATTCCAGGCCCCATTCACTTTTCCTTGGTAAACAGTTTGGAATTTTTCAATGTCTTGATCTGGTATATTCGCTTCCACGAATCCCGTAGCAGTATGAATTATTCCTTTTAAGGGAGGCAATTTTAATTTAGGATTTTTAATTGCCTCCAGCAAATTCTGACAGTCGGAAAAGCTTCCCACGTCAAACTGGAACGTCAAAACATTGATTGACTTCTCTTTCAAAGAACTAATCGTTTTTAGAGAAGATTCATTTGGTGGACTTCTATTGACTAGAACAATATTCTTTGCACCGTATTCGCCCATAAATTTTGTGACTTCCAAGCCGATGCCGCCTAACCCGCCAGTAATTACGTAAGTCCCTTCCTCACTAAACAACATGCACTTATGCGCCAAATTACCGCCTATTTCAATGGTGGTTGGAGTCGAGATTACTATTTTGCCAATATGTTGGGTGCTTTGAAAATACTCAAAGGCATTAAGAATTTCCCTTCCATTAAATTGAGTCACTGGCAATGGTGTATACATTTCTTTGATTAAATAGCCTGAAATTGTGGACAGCATTTCGTTTAATAATTCCGGGCGGACATCCAACAAGTCCATTGTTTTGTAACTAACATCTGGTCTTAAAGATTGAACATGTTCAGGGCTCCAAATATTTGCTGCCCCCAGTTCTACAAATCTGGCATTTTTATTACAGACAGATAAAGTTGTCTCCTTGAAATTAGGTCCAGTTAAAGAATTTAAAACTACGTCTACACCTCCAACAGCTGCCTTAATTTCTTTCCCGTATGATGTACTCCTAGAATCAAAAACATATTCGACTCCCAAAGAACGAAGATAAGATCTTTTCCGTATACTTCCAGCTGTTGCAACTATTTGGGCCCCTATTTTCCTACAAATTTGAATTGCACTCAAGCCGACTCCACCTGTTGCTGCGTGAATCAGAACTGTATCTGCGCTGCTTAATTTGGCAACTTTTTCAAGAGCATACATAGATGTTAAAAAAACACCGGGCACAGCTGCTGCCTCAATATGAGTTATACCATCTGGCTTTGGTACTATCATTTGTTCGCTGACTGCGACGTGGCTTGAGAGACCAGACGCTCCATTAGCCAATCCGAAAACTGGTTCACCTAATTTAAAACGTGAAACTTCGGATCCTACATCAGATATGATACCAGAAAAGTCCAATCCTATTTCATTGATATCTGAAAAGAGTCCATTTGGTTTTAGGATGATCATTACATCTTTAAAATTCAATGAAGTGGCTTTTATTGTCACTTCAACCTCATGGGATCCTAAAACTCTTTTCTGCTCTGCAGAATATTTTAAATCTACAGGTGATCTACTCTCAGGATCACAAATTGCAAAACGATTCGATTTTGGTAAAGGGACTTTAGGAAGACCCTCTTCTAAGCCATTTAATCTCACTGTAAGACGATCTTTGTTCCTTATTGCTACCTGAGAATCTATTTTTCCGTCATTGCTGAAAGCTTCTAAAACAATTTGCTTCGTTAGAGCCAAAGTATCTTTTTCATTTGCATCCAAATCAATGCAAATCACTTTCATATCCGGATTTTCGTTTTTTAAAACTTTGAAATATCCTAAATATAATCCATCAGTCGGAAGTTTTGGAGATTGATCGTCTATTAGAACTGTTCCCTGAGTTACTAGAACAAGTTTGGTTATTAGCGAAAATTTCTGTGTTAAAATGAATTGGGTCAATTTTAAAATGTCATTAATGCCATCAGTAAATTGACCTTTGTCCACACATTCGTTACGAAGATAAATTATACCTTCAATTATTATACCTTGCTTTCCTAACAAATCTTTTACTAACTTTAGGAATTTAACACTCAAATTATCCGTTGTTAATGTGCTAGTGATTCTGTTCAGATTTCGTAAATATATTTCAAGATTTTTAACTAAACCTTTCCCGTCAGATATTATAATCCAAACTCTCTTGCTTGGATTTTCCCATACTATTTGATTGAAATAGAAATCATTATTTGATTTCCCTATAATCACACCCTCGTCTTGAGATGACGTGTAACAGGTTGTTGATTCAAAGCCAGATTCTTCCAGCAAATTACACCAAGCACTCTCAGTAATTACTGTGTGAAAAGGTCGCAATTTGAAATCGGAAAATTTGTAGTAGCCATTCAAAACTCCAAAACATACATCGTAAGCTCTATCAGGACCTAGAGTCTCATAAATTACCAAACTGCCACCTCCTGCTAAAAGCCTGCGACAATTCACAGAAGTTTCCTTTAAATCTCTTGTGGCGTGAAGAACATTAGATGCTATAATTATGTCGAATTGCTCAGGAACAAAACCTTGAAGCAAAGGATCATTTTCTATATTAAGTAATTTAAACTCCATATTTGAAGAAAATAATTCGAATTTCTCTTTTGCATTTTTCAAGAAAACAGAAGATATATCAGTGTACATATAATTGTACTTAATTGAAGCTGAATCTAAAAATGGCAACACAAAATTTGTTGTACCTCCAGTTCCTGCTCCGATTTCTAAGATTCTCAGTGTAAAACTCTTCAAATTTGAAATGTTATTTTTCATGGATTCAATAAGACATTCTAAATATTTAACAATAACTGAATTTGCATTTTTTGATTGTATTGTATCGGCATAGAGCATTTCTGCCGAAACTTTGTTTTTGTCCACAGGAAATAAAAGTTCTAAAGGATTTTGTTTACCTTGCAAGGAATCTGCTAATTTCTCACCACAATTGCTTAATAATTCAACCCCATCTCCATAAAATTCCGGATTTTGAGCAAGTTTCCTTTTTTCGACTTTAATTCCAGAATTTATATTAGAAATCAGAGGCAGTTGTTTTATAACTTGCCATTTTGATCCCAATTTAATATTTTTGGCCGATTTCAATACTAAAAATTTCTCCTCTGCTAAAATTTCCAAAAATCTAAACATTAGCCCCTTATGACGGGACTGAATTCCTAGATCCTGTCCAATTTGAGTATGATCTACAGTTGTCCCTACGGTTAGATTGCATCCTAATTCAATAAATGCTTTTACGACGTATAAATACGAGAGTAGGCCTAAACTATTCTCCAATGGCATATTCTCTTGTATTTGTTTATCGATAGATTTCATAAAACCAGACATGGAACCTTTATAAAAAATTTCATTGTCTATTTGCGGCAAATTGAGTCTGTCGGAATAAACGCCAGATTGCTTTTGCCAGATTTCTTCGTACATTCTCGGAAGTTGTACTCCTTTTGAATGAAGACTTTTAAGAAAAGATTGTGCAGAAGTCCTAATAAAGGAAATCCCTTCAATCAAGGCTAAAATCTCGCCATTTTCGTTGTATAATGCTGCGTCCTGTGACCAACCCTCGTCCATAATTTTTGCATAAGCGTATGTCGTTTTTCCTTTAGGACGTGAAATCCACATGTATTTTTTAACGCCGACTGGCAATCGTAATTCTTTCATATGGTATATACAAAGTTGAATAATTCCATCAATAAAAATAGGATGACCCAAATATTCTGATACGCTTGTGTCATCTATTGTTTCAGGAATTTCAATCTGCACCAAAATTTCCGAATTACTTTCCCAAATATTTTTTATACTTCTGAAATCATTTCCATAAGTCAATCCTCTATTCCCGAAAGATGAATACATTTCCTCTGAATCTTTGTGTACACAAGAACATTTAATTCTAGCTAAGTCCAATTTTTCTGTCTTGTCAATGTTTACAGGGCGTGTATTAAACTTTCCCATCGCACATTTTTTCCAATTAATGATCCCGTTATCCCCAGCGACCCCTTTGCTAAGTTTAATAGAGAAACCAACAAAAGATTTTTTATCAAGTGGAGTCACTGTTATTTCAGATAAGCATTCTGTGAAGTCTTCAAGTACAAACGGGGAGCTTATTCTAAAGTTTTCCAATACTAAAGACGTTGGTGGCTCAATAGATGTCCCGTTATTCTCTAAAGCTAATTGACCTGCAGCCAATAACATTTCCAACATTGCAGATGTAGGCAGAATTGACGTATGAGCCACTTTATGGTCAACCAAATATTGCAACTTTTCTAAATTGAAACTATTTTGATAATATTTTTCCGGAGAGGAGACTTGAAGTCTTTTCCCGACTAAAGGATGCAGCAATGGTCCGTTATTGATAAAGGCATTCGTTTTCAACTTTAAATTAAACCAAAACTTTTGTCTTTGAAACGGATAAGTTGGAAGGGAAATAATATTTCTCTCGTAACCACTATAAAAATTTTTCCAATCAACATCATAACCTCTAACATAAATTTGTGATAGACATTCTAAAATTGTATTCCAGTTATTTTCTTTCTTTTTAATTGATGGCAGCCACTGAATATTATCTGCAGACACACATTGCATTCCTAAGCCTAACAAAACAGGCTGAGGACCAATTTCTATAAAAATGTTGCAGTTCTCATGGATGGCTGTCTGAATTGCTTGTTCAAAGTTAACAGATTTTCTGCAATGATCTAACCAATATTGGGAATTAATTTCTGAATTATCTAGCAAGTATCCATGCATCCCTGAGATATATTGACATTTCATGGTCTGATAATTTAATGTTTTAGCAACTGTCTCATATTCTGGTAAAATCTGGTCCATATCTCGTGAATGATAAGCGTGATGAGATGCCAAAATAACAGTTTTGAGTCCACAATCCCTGCAGGAGTTTTCAAGTTTGGCGACTGTGTCTTTTTTAGCCGAGAGAACAATTTGATTAGGGGAGTTGACGCATGCGACATCTACCCAACCGTTATCAGGATTATCGAGGAAATCCTTTAAGCAAGTTTGGAATTTATTTAAACTGCACTTCACTACCAACATTCCACCGAACGGTAATTCTGAAATCAATTGTGTCCTACTGTATAGAAGTTTGGAAACATCTTCTACGGACAAAGCTCCAGCTGCAAAAGCTGCGGAGAACTCACCAACACTATGGCCAATAACTAAATCAGGACTAATTCCAAAACTGTTCCATAATTTTATCAAACTATACTCTATGCAAAAAATCGACAGCTGACTATAGAGAGATTGATGCAGAAGGGGATTCTCTGGTTCCGAGAATATAATGGGCAGCAATGACTGGCCAGCCAGCTTTTCAAAGATACCACATATATAATCCAGAGCATCTCTATATACAAGGTTAGTGTCGTAAAGCTCTTTTCCCATATTTCCATATTGTGAACCCTGACCTGGAAATAAAAATGCAATTTTCCTTTTCTCAGGGCTCCCTTTATTACTAGCATAATATCCTTTCTGCAATTTTTCTACAATCCCTTTTGAATTGGCATCGTGAACAGCAATTCTGTGTATAAAATGGGCTCTGCCTGAATTAGCAGTGAAACAGAAGTCTCCAAAGTCTAATTCAGCGTTGGGGGCCAGAAATGTTGAATATTCATTGACCATTTGGCGTAACGCTTCTTTAGATTTCGCGCTGATAGTTAATAAATGAGCAGGTCGCACTACACCTACATTTTTATTTTTTTGCACTTGGTTAGCTTCCTGTACTAAAATGTGGACATTTGTGCCACTTATTCCAAAAGAATTTACCCCAGCAACCCTTGGCTTTCCTGTTACACTTTTCCAAACCATTTGAGAATTCGGAATAACACACGGAATGGAATCCAAATCAATTCGTGGATTCAACTTATTCAGATTAATATGAGGGGGGATTATGTCGTGTTTCATTGATAAAAGAACTTTAATAATTCCCGCCATGCCGGCAGCTGATTCAGTGTGACCGATATTTGGTTTTACAGAGCCAATGATCAATGGATCTTTTCGACCTTTCCCATAGACCTCTGCAATTGCAGATATTTCAATAGGATCCCCTTTAGCTGTTCCCGTTCCATGAGCCTCAATATAGTCAACATCCAAAGGATCCAACTTACAATGTTCAAAGGCTCTTTCAATTGCTAAAATCTGGCTCTGTTTACTAGGCGCGCCGAAACTGGAGGACGTTCCTTCTTGAGAAACACCTGTCCCTTTTATCAATGCTAACACCCTATCGCCATCTCTGATTGCAGCCGAGTATTTTTTGAGAATGAAAATTCCACAGCCTTCAGCCCTCCCATACCCATCAGCCTTTTCGTCGAAAGTCTTACAGCGACCATCTGCAGAAATTACATGTTCCAAGTCCGCTTTTTTAAATGGACTTACTAAAAGGTTAATGCCGCCAGCTATTGCAAGCGACGATTCACCCAAATGAAGACTTTGACATGCCCAATGAAGGCTCATCATTGAAGATGAGCATCCAGTGTCTGTGGCTGCGTTAACACCGGTTAATCCCAAAAAGTAAGAAATCCTTGCGGAGGATGCTGCATAGGAATTTCCCATGTAATCTCTTAAATCGTCTTTCCCTACTAATCCCCTGTACAGATTTTCGTAGTCCTTTCTCCATATTCCCATAAAAACTCCCGTTCTAGTCCCCTTTAATTCCAGAGGATTTATGCCTGCGTCTTCTAAAGCTGTCCAAGTCATTTCCAATAGCATCCGTTGCTGTGGGTCAATAAATTCTGCTTCACGAGGACTTATTCCGAAAAATTTGGCATCGAATTCGTCCACTCCACATTTCAAAAAGCCTGCATGGATATTTTCGTGTTCGGGTTGCCTTGGCTGCCATCTACCGTCCGGAACTTTAGAAATCGCATCTCTCCCATTTGCGATTAAATCCCAATACTCGTCCACGTTTTCAGCATCAGGAAATTTGCAACTCATTCCAATAATAGCGATATCCTCCATTGTTCCTCTTATAATGATTGAACCTACCTAAAAAATATCATTAAACGTTCTTTCAAATTTAGAATCAATTTTTCAAAAAATTTCTTAAAAAAAATCCTGTGACCTAAAAAATTATCATAAGGAAAAGTCTTATTTTGACCCTCCAGTATCCTAGAGAAAAGGGTGGTGTAAACGAGAACTTTTTTGTTCATTAGTTTTTAAGTTATAATGGTGAAATAATTGCTATAGCGTTAAATATGACCCTAACGGAAAGTTAGAGCTGTATGACCTTCCAGGTTTCTGGAGGTACTGGGTGAAGAGGGTAATGGGTGGTGAAAAATTAGTTTTTGAGTTATACGAAAAATCTAAGTTTAGTGGTAAGGACCAACCTTAAGTATCCGGTTCATAAACAATATCCTTAGAATAAAAATTTTCTATCCTTACATTGCAAATGAATTATAAATTTAGGAGCGCCCAAGAGTCAAACTCGGTACGACCTGTAAACCAGATAGATGTATTAACCAGTATCCCTAATTTAAATCAATATAGAGATTATACGTAGGTACTATAATCTATATGATCTATCTGCTTATTTTGAAAGCTCTTGGGTTTGAAAGTGAACCTCGGCCAAGGAAATCAATTATTTTCATTCAAACTATTCTTTTTAAGTAGGTTAATGTTTAATCAATCTTGGAATGGAGAAATTATGCTATTGTATTCGGTGCGTCGGTATTATCATTTAATATTTTAAAAGTTCTTGTGAACTTTCGTGCTTTTGGCACAATTATATTTATTATCACAAAAATACTATAATTAAAAGGTTATAGTTACATTTACTTCCCAATTATTAAAGTAGGTACATACCCTGACTTTGAACTACAAGCTTGTAGTGGAATAACAGTATTTGGTGTATTTGACTCAATATATACTTCTTGAAATCCTTTAAAAATAAAACAAAATATTTGTGACATTAATTTCATATTTCTTCGAGTAATCAAATGATATTGTAATACAAAAGATACTGTAATGAGATACGGCTTTTCATGGCACTACAAATTGCTTTTAAGACAATCACTTTTTAGCTCGCCCTAGGAGAGCTTATAGAATCACATGTCCTGTCCGTAAGCACGATAACTCCCGACCGTATCAACGGAGGTTGACCAAACTAAGCATACACATTACATATGGGCCCGTGAAAAACCCTGTTCAAAATGGGCATAATCGGTTCACAGGTTACCGAGATACCGCGCGCTCACTTATTGTTCATTTTAATAGTCATTGTACAAAAAGGTACGTAGCTATTGTAATTTTAATAAATTGTTTGATAGGTAGTATAAAAATATTGATACCCCTTAGTACTAACACTAGATATAGACCCGTCCTTCGGACGGCATAATCGGTCATAATCGGTCGTCATAAACAATCCTATGTAGTAACAATTTTCAAAATTAAAAAAATAAAACTAACGGCAAGCCGTAACAGAAAGCTCGGCTTAGTAAGGCTACCCTGGTCACAGTTTTGAGGGAGAATGTACACACACAAAGACCTTGCCACATTTGCCAATTTAAATAGAAAATCAACTCGGTAGAGTGCCAATTTTCTGAATAATAATTAGAAGCACTATTAAATATTTTGTATAACTGTTTAATTTGGTATTTGATTTGTGAGTAAAAAACAACAATATTTTATATAATTTAATTATTAAATATTTTATAATAGAAGCATTTTTTGCATAACATTTGGTGGAAACAGTAATCATTTTACACAGTAGAACCAGTGTTTTTCATTTTATACTGTCAGAAATGCTTAGAGGCTAAAATAAGTATTCCAAATAATTGAGCTAGTGGAAAACAGTTTAATTTTAGCAATAGTCCGCTTCTAAAAAACATTAAATTTTATATTGAATTCAAAGCTTACAGTTTCCATGCATCCATGATTTCCTGCAGTATAAAAATAAAAACACTGCTTTTACTTTTCCCATTTCGGTGGAACTAAATATATATTACTGTTTCCACAAAATGTTTTATATTTTGGGTGCATAAAACATTAGAAATTGCTGCAATTGGATGTCAATTTTAGCATTGTTTTTACTATAATAATAGAACTTCCGTTAATGATTTTCCGTAAAGCTGTGTACAGGGTAGCCCTACTAGGACGAGCTTTCTGCTACCCTTTGCTGTTCGTTTTATTATATAAATTTGACTGTGGGAGACCCAAATAAAAATGGACACTTACTCCAATAGTAATTATTGCGGCTCAATTACCTCGTGCCTGCATGATGTGACGTGTGTTTCCTTTGTCCTGTACCTTGTATTTTTGTATCCCTTTACTGCTTACAAGGTGGCACACTTACCATTGTATTGAGACAAATAGTTTTGGAATTGCCAGATGCAAGTCACTTATATACCCAGGAGGTTAATTTTAGAAGACGTAGGAACATATCATAAAAAAACAAATTAGAACTGTGAGCATACTACTTGCAGACTATTGTGGTAATTAGTGACTAGTATTAGGGAAATATACTCACACAGCACCAGCGTAGATCCGTTATATTCGACATTTTTTGTGAGTAAGCAATATTTTATATCACTTAAAGATTTAACATTTATAAAAAATGTAGACGCCTTTTAGACCGCTTGTCTATCCATACCAGTACAACATGAGCAAGGGGCTCATGAAGTTTCTACGGATTTCCTAGTAAATACATGGGAATTCGTATCGAAATAAGTCACTGGATTAAGAATGGAATCAATTAAGAAACATGTTGGCGTATTCATCTTATACAACATGTAAATTGGCACTTGACTGGTACTTGAGATTTAATAATAAAAACTAACTAACTAAATTGGATGTGTATTTGCAAGGACGGAAATTTTCTCAGCATTAAAATGTGTTTTCCTGCGAAGTGATACCAAAGATACAATGTTTCCTCGCATTTACAAAAGAAAAATCACACGATCTTAAATTTTTCTACATCAAAAATTGGCTATTTCCTGCGGTAAGAGTTGCCGGAGCAAGAAGGGTATATGCATCTATTGTGGGTAGTATTGTCTACTTACCAACTCATCATTTGAATACTAGCGCAAACTAGCGCTACATAATCTCTATTGTCCATCACTTTTAAAATTCATCGTATCTTTTATATTATGCCTAAATCGTCCATAGTTCTCTTTAAGGAAAGCGAGACATTGAGAAAGGGAAAGAAATAGTCAAATGAAAGGATATCTCTCAATTAGTAGAACTACGACTCGGGAAAACCAATTCATATCAGATATTAATCTGTATTAACAAAAATATAATGTTCTCCGGAATTTTCTAAAGAAAATTTACACAATAATAAGTATCTACAGAAAACAGATGCGAACGGAAATGAATGTGCTAATTGGGCGCGACTTCAATGGTTATCATGAGTAATCATCTATTCAGAATGTAATAAAATTGATGGTTTCTTAACTAAAGCCATTTTTATGTCGTTAGAAGCTTTATAATCTCATGCCATCAATATACGATGGAAATTATTTTAACTCGTAAAATTTTTTGACAATTTATATTATCAATCTATTCCATGATAATACCTTTCAGTAGCAATTAAGAGAGACATAGAGACAACATTGCGTCCATGATTTAAACAGAATTGAAATTAAAGTTTGCTCTTTCAGTCAAAGTTACTCTTCTATATACAATGCTGTTAGATCCCAATTTTGGAGTTAGCAATGTATTTATTGCATTGGCAGGCCCGCCATTGACTTTAGCAGTGTCGATAGCCATAATATTCATTACGTACCGTGCGCTCGTTTCTATCTGTGCAAAATTGTTAAGACCAGATTTAAAACATATGGTTTGTGGAGTAGATATAGCCTTTGCCGGTGACCTGAGATATTTGGACAAAAAATCAGAAAATACTGTAATTATCTCTTTTAAATTGGATTCAAAACTTAGTTATGAGAAGGTTGCCTCCTATTTTAAAAAGGTTTTGGCAGCAGAAAGATACCAAAGACTGACTCAGTTCATGGTACCGTGGATGGGATTTGCATTTTGGAAGCATGAAGTCTCTTTTTCATTAAAAGATCATATTTTTGAAATCAATATCCAAAATGGGGAAGTTCATGATGAGAAATGGTTAAATGACCTTACAAAGCAATTATTGACGAAGCCATATACGAAAATGAAAAGTCCATGGGATATTTATGTAGTGTCCCTGCACCATCCAATTTCGGGGAAAGAAACTCAATCCATTTTTATTGCCAGATATCACCACTCACTCGGGGATGGCCATTCCTTTTTTAATTTATTTTCCAGTGCGTTTGACAATTACGTACCAATGAAATATGAAAATCCAGATAAATGCGTTTCATTGCCAAAGTCAATTTTAAAATTTTGTATTACTGCTCTGTGTAGCCCTTTCAGCATTATTAAATTATATTTAAATTCTAGTGACTTGTTTAATAAACAGTGGTATAATAGCAAATTTTCGAAAGAAATTTGCATTGCTCAGACAAAAATAGAAATAGAAAAAATCATGGCAATCAGAAAGAAATTCGGAGTTAGTTTTCGTTCTGTCGTACTTTCAGGAATGGCTACCGCCTTAAGAAATACTTATCTTCGAAATAATTCCGATATCCCAAGGAAGATCCATGTCGTGCTTCCGTCACCGAAAGAAAATCATCCGGAATATTTTTGTAACCATTTGTAATGCATTCACAACACTTAGATTAATTGTTGACAGCAATGTTTATTGTATTTAAAAATGTTTTTACAATTCTGATGTATATTGTTTTATATTTTTAGTGTAATGACACCATTTGTCCTTCCAGTGGGATTGTCGGATCCGTTGGAAAGGCTTCTAACTATCAACGATAGTCATGATAAATTTTTATCTTCGAAAATATTAGAAACCTGCGCTTTGATTCATGCAATAGGTGGAATATTGCCATGTTGGTTTGCAAAGAAGATTTTGAAGTTTCCTGTTTCTGCTATTTTTACCATTTTCCCAATTGGCTCACAAAAAGAATTTCTTGGATGCCCAATGAGCGGTTTACAATGTGCTTTATCAGTTCCAAATATACAACTAAATGCTGGTTTGTCCCTGCAGTCACTATTAAATATTATCGTCTTTAACCTAAAGATAGCAATTTTAAAGACAAAAAGCCATTTCTTACCCATTACAGAGAAAATAATTTAAACTGGTTGACATAGAAGTTGTCGACCGTTTATAATTATTAAAATAATTCAAATTAGTTCGTTCAAAAGACAATCTTTTAAATTAGTTTATAAGTAAATAGTAATAATAAGTATTTATTTGTTTATCTTTATGTATTTATATTATAATTTTATTTCTAAATTTTTCAGGTATAGTAATTATGTCCGGAATAAACAACAAGTATTTATTTCTATGTGCTACGTTTGACAAAAATATTATCGAATCCGATGCATTTGCAACTGAAACAATGGATGAAATTAATGCTCACCTTGACAACTTACTCCAAAGTTAAATAGTGTATACATATGAACAGAGTTCTGCACAATGTATCGTAAAGGACCTGCTGGGATTCATTATTTGAGTAAATACAAAAACCTTTTAGTAAAAATAAAATATTTTAAACTATGTTTCAAATAATTTGGATTTTATCATTACTAGAATTATTTATTTAAATATACTTATTATAGCTTTTCCTGGAATGGCAAAGCTTCCTAATATTTATCTTGACGTCTATTCAACAGGGTGCTATAATTTATATTTTGGGCATTAAAAATGAGACATGACGCATAGATTCAACGAAAAAAATTTAGTTTGAATATCATGGGAAGTACCCGTTTCGGTCATCTCCTACTTAAAGAAAGGTTTAAGAGCACAATGGGGCTATGTCGTTTGACCAGAGTGCACCATCCGATCTTTCCAAAATTTTTACCACTCACATTTGGACATTTTTTGAATCAGTAAGACAAATATTGAGTGTGGCTTATTTCCCGAAAGAAAGATATAGGGGTGTTAATAGGACACTCCTTCCCACTTGAATACATGGGGAACTAATATATGCTGTTAAAACACAATGGGTGCACAAGCGAATCTTTCTGAAAATTTTACAGCCTGCACTTACGATATCTATCTCTGTAGATCTATATAGTAAATTGCAGCTGTGGCTTATTCTTAATTTACAACCTACGATAATTTAAAAAAATAATCTTTACCGCGGTAATATAATCTTTAGCTAGGTAACTAAAAATGAGACTAAGATGAGACTATAAGTCCATAAGCGGTTGCTCATAGTGAAATCAATTTATATTGCACAGAGCAATTAAGGGTCAGATATATGTAAACAGTTTAATGTGGGGGTGCACAAATGTTTAAGTCTGACCAATAACACTCGGGCTTCCACGCTCTCCAAAGGGGTGACAGGAAAGGACTCCAAAAAAGGAATCGCTCCTAAAAGGATTTACTCCTAAGGAGGAAAGGACTCCAAAGAATTCCACAACGCTACTTGTACTTGACTAGAAGTTAACTTCAGTCAGGGTAAGTCAAGTTGAAGTCGAAGTCGCCTTGGTATTTGTGAGAAGGAATAATCTAATAAATCATTCAATGTATGTGTGACACATCTCTTGTGTATGTTCACACAGTTAGTTTTTAGTTTAGTTTCAGTCAAGAGTACACAAATGTTAATTAAATGGAGCGTATCTCTTGACCAACTGTATTTGAAGTAGTTACTATTAGATGTGCATGTTTTCTATGTTACTCAGCCAGTTATGTTTATGATGCATGAGAAGATTAACTTTAAGGGATTAACTGCCCCTTTGTTCCAGAAGCTTCTTGTACCCTTAGCAAGTAAAGAATATGCATGTACCTACCTATGCAAATACACATCTATGTATGTATGTAGCTAAGATGCAGTCTACATAAATAGAATGTCAACTATTGACAATGTACTGAGTTTCAAAGTGTCCTTTGAGCTGAACACTTATCTGGACTTGTTAATACTGAGTTTCATTCTTACTGTCTCCAGTACAACTACTCTTTGACTCTCCAATAAATGTTACTTTCAGTAACACTAAAAAACAACCAACAAATCTCACTGATCGGTTTTTACTAATAGTATTCAAGAAACCGCGTTGATCAAGTCCAACTTCAAAATTATTTGGCAGTAAAATGAGTCGCAATTTTTAGAATTTGTTATTTTCAAGTCAAGTATGAACGTAGCTTAGGATGCAAATAGGAACCTGACTTGACCTCTTTATGAAGTAGAATGCAACTTGTCCCTTGTTGTCGTTAGAAACCGAGTCGAGTCAAGTACCAAGTAGCGTTGCATGCAGAATTCGACCGTTACACCTACGGCGGAACTTACTCCAAAACTGGGAAGCACTCATTAGGCGAATCCATCCTAAGAGCATCAAGAGCCGTGACGGACCCTATTCAAAATGGGCGCAATCAGACCGTGCCACACACGTGATTGGGACAGACAACGTGACGCTAATAATTAAATTGGCAAGTTAATGTGTAATAATGCAAGTTTGTGTAGCCTTTGGAGACGGAAATCTCATCGAAGATGACAAAGTCAATCTTTAGTGCAATCTGTATACAACTCGCCTACAATGAGTCACTAGTATTCCAGAGTTATATTCTAGAGCTGAGTAATTACCTGCAGGTTCTGCTACTCGCTGTTCAAAACCCACTTTTTAACTTCTCATCGAATGTTAAAATTAATTGTGATTCTGCATGAGATCCTAGTTCCTACGCTTAGCACCCATCGTATTTGGGGCTCTAACACAAAGTGTGAGTGAGCAGGGACCTTACTTACCAGTGGGTTATTTTATTCTATAAAAATGTTGATGTTATAGTCCATGTCAAACAAAACTATGGATTTTGTGCTTCATGCTAAACAAATCGTAATTTTGTGTTTTATGCCACATGGATAACTGAAAAAATATTCTCGTGTTCTGACAATATTTACCTTTCTTTAGTAAATACTTTTTCAATTTTAAGTAAATATTTTGGCTAAATAAATAAATATCCTACCCTTGATTATTACCCTAGGCCCATTATGATGATTAGTACTTACATTTAATGGATGAATTTGATTATTGCAAGCTCCCACACACGAAAATATGAAATTTTTTTCATCTACGTAGTAGTTACATAAGGGAAACACGTGATGATTTATTATGCATACTAGTAATCGACCCGTCCTTGGGACGGTAGAATCAATTGACCTATAGAAATAACAAAATTTTAAAATTAAAAAATAAATAAATTAAATATATATATACGGTTTTTATTGCAAAGAATAAAAAGGAACACAAAAATGTTGGCAGAAAATGCTTAACGGAATACATTTTTAGATATTTGACAAATATCTTTTAGTAATTGCCACCCCCCTTAAAATTAAGTAACCGTAATCCCTCCTGCAGTAGTTGCAATCCCCTTTGAAATATATATTTTAAATAAAAATAAAATTGTTACTTCATTTATTCGTCATTGTAGTAGGTGGAACTCTTTTGTTTATAGTTTCTATTATAATGTTACCTATTTTCCTTATTTATGTTATTGCGATAAGCGGAAAATTGCATCGAACAGATTTGAAATCAATGGTTTCAGGTCTGGATATTTTATCTGCCGTTGATATAGGATTTTGGGATACGAAACTAAAAGCAGCCATTGACATAAATATAGTTCTTGAGTCAAAAGTTGATTGTGAGAAGGTTAAAGTATATTTTAAAGAAAAGGTAACGGATAAAAGATTCGACAGATTGCAAAAATACATCGTCCCTTTGATGGGATTTGGTATTTGGAAGAGAGAAAAGCCTTTTTCATTGGATAATCATATTTTTACTATCAAAGACAATAATAATGAGGATCAGGATGACAAATGTCTACATGAATTATCAAAAAAATTGTTACTTCTACCATTTGGAAAAATTCAAAGCCCTTGGGATGTTCACATCGTGAGTTCGTGAGTAATCAGCTTTCCCTGAAGGGGCCTGGTACCGATGGTTAATTTTGGTTACTTGTGAGTTTTATTTTGTTAGTGCGGGTCGTAAATCCTCACTGTGTTTTTGGTTGAAGTAACTGTCAATGCGAGGGCTAATTTTTAATGTCGCCTATCTGCTCTCTGATAGATTATTATGAAATTATGCCTTGTTTTCTGGGGTAAATTAGATGCACTTCAGACGGAACAGATAACTAATTAACAGTGAATTTATTATAATTGATTCAAATTCACTTTTTATCTAATCTAGATTTATTGCACTCAATGTAGGCACAACCACAAAGAACTAGTCAACTTTTTGATTCTTCTCCACTAGGATCTTACTGCCACGCTCGAGTAGACTTGAATGGCTGACCCAGCCTAAATTCGTTTCCTTTTACTAATAATACGTTAGAGCCAAGGACAAATACGTTCTTGACAATGAAATGTTCTTTGCGCCTGTGCGTACATTTACATACACACATTATATCATACATATTTATATTTAGATACCATCATTCACTAGGTGATGGGCATTCATTGATCAACTTATTGCCTGGTTCATTTGACAATCATGTGCCAATCCATCATAAAAAATTGAACAAAAGCAATTCATATCCAAAAGTTAATATGCAATTTCGGACGAGACTATTATTCTTAAGCTTTAGCGTCGTTCAGGAATTATTACAGTCCACTGATTTGAACAATAGGCTATGTGAAACTTTTTCTGGAGAAATTAACGTCGCCGAAACAGAAATTTACGTTGAAAAAATTATGCAGATTAAATACAAGTGACAGATTTTATTTGATATAGTTAGTAATTTTCCTGATGTCCTCAAAAATGCATTTCAAATGTGTTTTTCTTTGCATACATGTATTATAAGAATATTTACTGTACTGAAAAAAATTATTTCAATACAGGTCAACGGCAAAATGAAAATAAGCGTAAAATCGGAAAGTGCTGTATCTTTT
>JAAAYG020017789.1:0-11074 GCA_009936455.2 Tomocerus minor
TCATGTTAAACTTTTACTTACCTTTCACTCACTCAACTTTAGCACATTGAAAACAAGGCAAAAAGTTTAAAATGCTCACTTAACTTCGTTATTTACATGGTGAAAGTTACATGGGAAATTGCGTACATAGTTTCTGATGAAGGAAGCTGAATAAATGTCAATGATTGAAATTCTTGGAAATAAATTGATGTATGTATAAATTGAAGTATGAATGTTTTGTGTGAATAGAGTTTAGTCATGTAGTGTAATGAATTCTTGTTGAATTCTGAAATGAAGGTGGGTGGCAGACTGACATGATTTTGTAAAGGTGGGTGGCAGACTAGCAGGGTTTTGTAAAGGTGGGTGGCAGACTGGCAGAGCAGGGTTTTGTAAAGGTTTAGCAAGTCTTTTACTGAATGTGTTCATATGTTTGATAATCTTGAATGCAGAAGTCTGTGCAGAAGGGAGAAACAAAGAAAGTTCGTCAGTTTGCACGAGGAGTTAGTTTTTACATGGTCTAGAGAGGCTTTCGGGAGATTATATTTGCGATAGAGACATGTACGTAGCTAGTTGCTTCTTAAAATTTAATGTTATCTATGGATAGGGTTGGTTGTTGGCCGAGGAGATGAGATGGAGAGATAGAGAGGAGTGTGTTGTGGGCCGCTGTAGGTGGGTTGGCTTATGCTCAGCCCCTGCATGGATGTGCAGGGTATTAGGAGAAAGGAGGAAGACGGAATGAAAGGAAGCATCCCAATAAATTAAACATTCATCATTACTTCTGCTATTGTCCTGTTGTTCTGTGAGCTTGTACAAAAGATAATATCCTGGTGCGTAGGCTAAGCTGATTTAATTTCCTCTTGATCCACTCCCATTCCAATGCGATTCATCACTTCTCATTCCCAGTGCGCTCTTTACATTCTTCCTCTATTAGAGACTCAGATGAGCTGCATAGACACTTCTCTGTCTTTTCCTTACAACTCTGCACTTACACACTTTCCTAGACTTACTAAGACTTTTCTACGGCAACTTGGCACAAACGTGCATTCACATCAACGAACATATCCACACAGTATCTTCTTCCACTGCTGAGAGCACATCTCGTGCGTTTCTAACTAAATTCAAGCCTTATAATTTTAGTTACGTAGACTGTGTATACTATAGACTTGTAAGTAGGCAGTTGAATCCCAATACTGAACCCTAATGGTAAAACTTAATTTGCGCCTTTAAATTCTCATGAGTATCTTATAGCAATTTACCTACTATCTATTCAATATTCCTTTAAAATTATATGTCTATTCATTCAAGTAATAACAACCACATCGAATACACAAGTATAGATATAGCCAGTTTCCAGATTTTTGATGAGAGCTTTGCGTACATATGCCAAATGGATTTCATGTTCCTGCACATTCACGGACACATTCGCTTATATACGGTTATTAAATTAAGCCCTTTTTCCAGTTGCTGACCTTTCCGCTGCACAGTTCATATCATTCACAACGTAAAAGTGGACTATTAAATCCATATACACTGTACAGAGGCTACCTACATAAATATACTTGTAACATAGGTAGATTATGAACTCATGGAGGCTTGTTTTCGACCTTTACCTGTTGTAACTGTTTTATAATCACTTCCATAACTCATCATAACAATAAGCAATCGTGTATTTACCTACTTCTCTATACATTACACGAGGGCACTTCGTATTATTAATGGATTATCAATTATCTTACTATAATATAATCTATCTTCCTAGATTATCAACCTATTTTTATAATATTAAGGAGTGCTTGACAGGATTCTGTGAGACAGTATATCTTGCGACAAGAATTGTAAAAATTTTCCATAAGGATTCCATACGTCGCTTTTCGTGGCGTTGAGTCTAATTTAATATTCAAAAATTTCATGACCAGATTCAGACAGTTTGGGGAAACGTACAAAGTTGCAAAAAAAAGGAAATAATTCTGAAAGTGAAGTCATTGAATATTTTTTGCTTGGAGAGAAGTGAATTAGGGAACGGAAAGTATCGAATGTGGAAATTGATGACACAGGACAGACAGACAACAGAGTCGTTCATTTCCATAAAGAGCTTACTGTGTTCTCTCTTAATAAACAAAACCAACTGCTCTAATTTCCATTATAAGTTATTTATCAAAAGGGAAACTAATAATAGCGATCAAGTCGTTTTTGCTTTGTTTGTGCATGGTTTTAGCATTCTTTTCCTCCAGTTGGAGGCGTATTCATTTGGTGAAAGGTATGTCTTTCACCAAATTTTATTATAATTACAAAATTCAATATTTACATTTGTTTTATTCATATGATAATTATAATAAGGTCGTTATTGAGGTCGTTAGCGAATGAAGGCGGCTTAATTACTTATTTTGATGTCAATTTTAATGCTGGCAGTACATTACACTGATTGTGGAATCGGGATACATTAGTGATACGAATAATCGTCTTATGCGAACATTTTGCCATGCAATATCAGTTCCAGTGTCACAAATTCTGATAAAGGGTAAATAGTTACCATTGTACACGGATTACAATCTTACTTACTACAACAACTAAATATTGTTGAATAGATGGAAGAATAGGAGTATTAAATATCAAAGCATTGGAAGCTCATTAGGATTCCTTTTATGGTCATTATTCTCATTATTCTACGTTCTGTTGAACCGCGATGATTCGTCATCGGTTGAAAAGTTGAAAGGGAAGTCTGCCTTTGTACTCTCAGGATCAATGTATGTATGTACATTGTAAAACATCCTCCCAAAAACGGAAATTTGATACGATAAGCCGACAAAATATGAATTCCGACGGAGAAATAGAGGAGTTTCAATATTATGCAATATGATAGGGGTGATGATACTCTCTAAAGAACACGACATGTCCGATGTACGTAGAATTTTATTACAACTTTCACCCATTTAGCAAAGGAACGGATGAACGGGAGTGAAAAGACGGAAATGTTGATAGAAATAGAAATTCCATAAGTTGCTTTACATTTCTCCAGGGTCTTTTATGGACAAGGTCCATGTGGGAGTTGCGTGTGCGAGATATTATGTCATAAGTATGAATGTTATGTCATGTCAACTAAACTCGTGCAATTGACATCCTCTACGCAATTCTTTTTTAGTTTAGTGCGTTACGACTATTTTAGAGAGAAGAAATTCAAGGAAGAAGAAATTCAAGGAGTTCGGTGTGGTTTTGTGGTTGTGGTGGCATCAAACATGTTTATATGTGCTACATTCTTACCCAGAGGGCAATAAACTGACCAAGTGAAAGTGAAATTGAAATAACGTCTTCTCTATGGAATCAGACCGAGGAGAGAACACAAACGCACGTCTCTGTAGTCTTTAATACTTAGTCTTAGAAAAGCATCTTCTTTTTAGGCAAAACTCTTTTCTTCCGCCTTTTACTGAGAAAAGAAAGTCAAGTTGGAATTTTTGTCGTGTGCTCGGAATGAGAAATAAATTCAGCTGCGTTTTTATTCCCAATTTTTTTCTTTTCACAAGGTGTTTCTAACATGTGATGTGCACCTAGGGTATACATTTCTCCGTCTGGAGCCTTCCATTTCAAGCTTTCGTCGCTGAGTCCTTTCACTCTGTATTTATCTGAATTTAAGCCTGTGTCGGTTTAACTTAAATAAAACGTCTTAAGCCAAGAACACAAGGATACCAAAATTTGTTACAGGCTTTTTTGCATGCAATCTTCCTAAAATACATTATATTTTCCCCATTGAAAATTAACGATATAAATGGAAAGATAAATAGGCTAGTGTTAAAATTATAGATAAATTCTGCATAAAACGGCACATTTTTCATGAGGGAAAGTAAGTCAAAGCCTAGTCCACTAAATTCAGGAAACTATTTATGTGCTAGCATATTCTGTATAGATAAAAAGTATAACCGTAGTATCTAGTATATATAATATATTAAAAAAATGAAAATGGGTACTCTGGTAATATCTTATTCGTCCGATCTATGCAGGATATTTACTGGGAAAGTAGGTAACCGTAAAATTCTTGTGCTTAGATATTTGTTTAAAAGATGTGTAGGTATGCGACGGAGTCTAGGATGGGGGATTGTAAAAATTGTGAAAGTGTCTGAAGTAGTTGAGCTGGCTCCTGCATTATTACTGTGAAGTAGGTTGGATGAGGAAGACTAATGTAAAGAGAAAGTCGTAAAGTAAAAGCATGATCTATCTATAAACAAGAGAGACACTATAGAGCGTAGGGGATTCGTCGTTATTTCCGTTGAGTATCGCACCTGACATGATACATGAACTAGGCAGTCTGGTGTGGCTAAGTAGAGTGTACGTAGTGAGTGGAAGTTATGTATGTATTTATGTGGGAGATGAGTCGTGTGGTGTGTGTTTCGAGAGGGGAGTGAAAGTCAAGTCAGGTGAGTAATAGAAGTAAAAGCTCTGTGTGCTCCTCTCGAGCTCCTTCCTCCTTTTATAATGTCAATTACACAGAGAAATAGATATTCGGATGGACGGAAGTTGTGGAAACATGTATCATGTTATGTTTCCCAGTTATTTTCCTATTATACTCATATCCGACTAAATTGTGTACATACATAGAGATTACGCTGTAGTTTAGTGAGTAGAGGCAGGGAAAAAGAAAACCATGTCATGTTTTACAGACGAGGGAGAACAGTAACTACGTAAATGGGGCTGAGTGGGCCTATAACATTTCATATGTATGGATGGTTAGTGAAAGTCGGATGTGCTCTACATGTGTGCACTCCAATCATACCAAGCAATACGTTTCTCAATCTATTGAAGCTCTTTCGTTGAACTGCTTCCCTTTTTGCATGGCAATGCTCAGAGTCTAGACGCTTTCTCCCTGCACATTGCCCAGTTGCTACTTTCGCCGAGAATGGAGAGAGGAAACTGTAGAGCTAACCAGAACAGGTCAGGCTTCACTGACTATCTCCATATCCATACATTACATTACAACTGGAGCTTACGTGAGATTGCTTCTCCTAAATTTACATTCCACATTCAAGACAGAAAAACATATCCACACTTTCTCCGAACAAATATTTTCAATACATTCAATATTATTAGCCTGACTCAGCAGTTATTGTTAATCAAATATTTATTCCTAGTTAAAATGATTATGTTTTCAATTCTACACTATCCCCAATAGCTAAGTGAGCGTGTTGAAATTTCGGGTTTAGAGAAGAGCACAGTAAATATACAAATGCTTTCTCCTCCGATCCTCAATTCGATTCTCCTAGATTAAAGTAAATTTAAACGTGAGGTCCATCCTATCCAATGCTTAGCTTTGAATACATTACGCCCTATAATAACAGTGAATTTCCGTAGCTTTCTTGCGATTAGTTTGGGAAAGGGTCCGAAATAGAGGTGGACCTTCGCTCTTAGCATCACAGATACCCAGAATAGCAATGCCTGACATAGATACTGTTTTAAGTGCTATATCTCTGAAATCCTATATTTATGTACTGAGCTCCATATGGAAATATATTGGCCACTGCATAGGAAATGAGAGTTTTACATGGACATGCATATGAGTGAGTGTAGGGCACGGGCAGTTGAGTTCCACACACACACATGTCTAGGTATTAGTACTTTCCCCAGAGCTACAGCTCCATGCACAGAATGTGTGCAATCAACCTCAACTTTATACTTCCCTATACATCATCCATAGATTTAATGCATACGCCATGCAAAAGCAAGTTCCTTTTCTCCTAACAAATATTTTACTTGTCCTGTCCTCTCTCTTTCTCTCTCTCGATGTTGAGCCATTTCCAAAGTACAGCCAACTTTCCCCAAATTACATTCATATTGCTTTTCCTTTCAAATGTGCCAAAGGAAAGGAAGCCAGGAGTGTATTCCATGTGTAGCAACAATATTCTATTGTGTACACTATATTGCCACTCTTCCTTTTCATGAAATGACAAACTGCTTCAAAATAGGCCATATCATCCTAACTCACTCAGACGTTAGTCATCTATTATTTACCTAGGTATAATTTGGTTATTATGACTGAAGAGTGTAAATAAGAACAATAATGTTATTCATAATTCAAAAAGAAATTTTCTGTCGCCTATATAGGTACAGTCCTTAGTTATATAGCAATGTACAAACACGTATTATAAATCTAACGTGTATTTCTATCTTTGGAAATGATTGTAATGCTTATAGTAGCTTACACAATGTACAGCAGTTTATCTACAGAATAATGTATGATGTAGGACTGAATGCAAACATATTTCAACATGAAACTATCAATACAAAAACATTGACAACATTCACTCATGCAACAAAGGGGAGCAGGCAGCGAACGGCAGAAACTTTCTCCGAGAGAGAAAGTTTCTTTGGTAAACTTGAGTGAGCCAAGTGTTGGGTTAGTGAGGAGACGATAGGAATAGATCCCTGTGTAAACGATGCAAGTTAAGTCAATGCTAACAGTACACATTAGCGATAACGATAAGCCCGGCTCGACTTGTGGCATCGTTTCACGTTGGGACGCAATGCAATAGAATCAAATGCAGCCAAACTGAGTTTATGCACTCAACTTTCAATGGGAAGTCAAAGGAACGGCAGAGTTGTGTGTTCATTTGTTAGCTAGCGCCCTGTCTGCTGGCTGTAGTACATTGTGTACACTACACAGAGTCTTTTAATACAGACGACACCTTGTCCTGACTAGATCAACTGAAAGCTCCATGAACGTGAGCTAATGTAGAATTCCTTTCGTGTTACTCAGACGGAGTTCTTTAGCTCCCAACTGCACAATACACATGCATGACAATGTCTTCCGTGTTTTTAAGATAGGTAGCTAAACTATCGACCGGAAAGTTGTATCTTGTCAAAATCCTTGCACAGAACAAATCTCTGTCATCCAAATACCAAACTGTCAACGCGTGTTATGCAGCCAAATCATTTTTTACCATTCACATTTTTTATTCTGCTTTCTCCGTGGATCAGACAAGGATATAAAGACAGATATGCCATATTTCCGAAAGTTATGCCTTCTTTCCTCTGAATTCTCGGAATAGTCTAAATATCAACTATCAAAAATTTTCTGGTTGCTCGGAGTGTTTTTATAACAAATACTTACAATTGTTTTCACTAGCTACAATTTTATATGTTAGCATCCAAAGTTAAAAACAGTCTGCCTAATTATTTTACGGAATAGTTGTAGCAGACAGTTAGGTATACTTTTACTTCACTAAACCAAATTAAATATTTGTTAGTGAATCTACAAACAAAATCAATTAAGAAAGTCTGTTAGACTTTCATTGACGTTAATAAATAGCTCAATACACTATTAACTTTGTGTGATGTTTTCTATTTTACAATGTTGATAATTGTGGTTGGTGGCACAACATCAAAGAATTTTTTCCAGAGTGTGTAGTCTATAAAAATGTGTGATTCCATCACGACTCACGCTGTTTCAACGATTGTTCTCAGAATGGTTGGAAGCAATCTAATACAAACTACGAGCGTTAACTTACGTAAATGCAAATATGGATGGAAGGGAGTTTGGACAAAGCGAAGCAAATGGAAGACAAGAGGAAAGAGTGAAAAAAGGCAGAAATCCACATGGAGGAGTAGATAGAAAAAGAAAAGAGAGTTTTTGCATTAGGAAAATGGCCTTGGCCATTTGCAATAGATTTCTTTTGGCTATTACATTACATTACTTCGTTTCTCTCACGTGCAGTCTCGCTGACTCTTTTCTTTACGTCTTTACTTTGCATAGTGTAATGTAGGTATGTAACATCTTAGGCGGATTGTGATGTAGACAAAGTTTTGCAACTGTACATAGTCGAAGGCAACGTAGTAGCAATAGCATAAAATTACGCACAGACAGAGTGGAGTGGGCTGAATAGAGAGATTCACTTCGAGAGGAGACGAGGAGAGTCAGAAGTAGAGAGAAGAAGGAAATTTAAGTCAACTCTACATGTACATTCGCATGCAGATATCAACAGACAGAAGAAGCCGTTGGACAGAAGCGGAAGTCAACTAATCTTCCTTCCTCCCACTGAATAAACTTTGCTTATTTTTTTTAGCCGCAATTTCCATATGACTTTGCCCTCTCTATAGGCTCTGCTCGATTTATACGGACACTATATTATATATATACTATATCACAAGTAGGCCCTCTGCATATTTTTATTTAGACTTTTCTTTTCTCTCTTATACAGAGTGCTGTAATAATAGAAAAAATGTTTTCTTATAGAGGATTACACTCGTATTTTAGTTGATGACAATCGTTCAAGGAAGACTCAAGACATAATCCACAGTCACATATGTGTCTTTACTACTTAAACTAAAGTGTCTTTATTTTTATATACTGGGAAAAATATAAAAGAGATGCGCTCTGCAGTGTGTAATAGTTTTCTGCTCTGTAATGACCGTGACTGCCTAGAGCCCCTACCTACTCCTAGCCTTAGCTTATTACTCTACATGGACATTTTTGCAAAACTTTCCTACATATCTTAATACAATATAGTATGCCACATTGTTATGTATAGTTAGTAAACGCAGTGTGTTGTGAAAGCAAGCGATTCTTATTTACGGCAGCGTGTGTGCCATGTACCTCTAAAATAAAATATGTATTTTTTCAACACAGCCGTTCCCTCCAGGGAAATCCTCATGGTAAAATGCAGAGTAAAATCATAAAAAAATTAATAGAAAAAATGAAGAGTCACGGACGTCGACGAGATGAGCATTAACATTGTGTCAGCGGGGGGCGGGCTCGGGCATTGTATGCCTGCTACACAAAGCCAGAAATGTTAGTGTCAACCTACCATTAACTATATACTACTCAAACGGATCTTTCAGACTCTAATGTTTATTATTATTATAATTTATTATTTTGCTTCTTTTTGTTTTCTATACGCTATCTCCACCAAGTTCTCTAGAACTTTTATCCCTTAAGTTAAACCTTGTTTACGCCAAAGAAACTTTTTACGCATTAGAGTCAACGAACGTACCTGGAGCCGCAGTGCCAGAGACACAACCACGCATTTAAAACATAAAAGCAGATACAAACTTCCTATTTTCAAGAGATAAAGGAATAATAGGTACCTTGTCGCGCTATTTCGTGTCATTGCATTGTCTCAATGTCTGCTGTCTACTAGGATTCATTAGTAAAATTAAAACCCTTTCTTTCACAATAACTAATTTAAAAAGCTTCAAATCCGTTTTCAACCTTCAATCAATGACAGCTTGAAAATATCGTAATGAATTCATCTGAATGTTCAGACTACCATTTTTCATTAAATACAAAATTTATATACTGTAATTGTTTGATGGGATTATACCGTCATCCAAGCCAGTAAAGTAAGAATTCATGGAAATATTACTGAACATTTCACAAAATATAATAAAATCGTGCTGAAAATGCTGTTAGCGAGAAATTGAAAATAATAATGTCAATGTTGACAGTTGAAAGAAATTATCATCTATGAAGTAAAAGAGATAAAAGTAGAGATATTCATAAAAACTCAGAGGATGGTATAATATTCAGTTAAATATTTACAAAGAGTTCGATGAACTAGATTGCTCCGACCTAAATGAAAGTAGATAGCTCTAAGGTATTATGACATATTAATAGCTTAAATAGGATTTCAAAACACTGTTGTAATTATCTGTTGCGAGAAATAGCGTAGCAAATGAGTTTAATCATCTTGAATGCAAAGATTTCTTTAATGCAAGTCGTTACATCAAAATTCTTAGAATTTCCAAATGAGGATGCCAAAAAACGAGTAATCCTGGATTTAGATAACGCTCATATCCCCATTTATCATTTCTAGAGGCCTTCTTTACATTCATTGTATCAAATGTTTTATAACACACCATTTAATGCATAAGCGGTTAATGACGTATTTTGCGAACTATTAGTGAACTAAGAAGAATATCCTTTTGCGAAATAGGGAAAAAATCTATAGATATAATAATTATTTTTAATGTGTAACAACTACTCATGTTCTATATAACTACTGAGTCGTATTCTCAGCTTCCCGGCACGTGGCATAATTTGTGTTTGCAGAATCATGTAACACTTGCAAAACAGAGATGCTAGAAACATTTTGGTTCTAAAGACATCTTACACATCCGACAAAGAGGTGATTTTGTTCATCAATGAATAGAAACAGTAAGACTGTTTCACAGGGAATGTTCGGAGAGCATCTTATGAGCTGTATAAATTGCTTGAATCTTTGTAACTCAGGTTATAACCAGGAACTATGAATCCACTAAACAGAAATGAAAATGTTTTAGTTCATTGACAAGTTTAGATGTACTTGTATTTAAGGTTTCTTGATACATAACATTACTGTTACATTGCATTCAGATGAAATACCTAACTATATGCCTAAGCAGAAGGATTTAGACTGGTATGACTTGAGAAACTTGAGATACGACACCATGATACTGCATACAAGTTGTACAAGCATAGGAAATTAAAAGCAATGGCCTAGTTACAATTTGCGACTCTTTGTAAATATTTTAAAGAATTCGTTACGACATCGTTGCATGACTTCTTGTCATGCCACGAATGCTACACGTGCCAGTTAGATCATTTGGAAATAGTCAAGTGTGAAAAAAGTTCCTTTCCATGGTTTAATTAAAAACAGTGGTACCTATTCAAAGCGTGTACCATCTATTTGACAAAATATACATACGCTGTTTAACCGCCAACACGTTTTGACACAGTTGCATCATGTTATCTGTAGAGAGTTGACGCATATCAAAGCGTCTCAGAGTCTCAGCAGAGCGTTGTTATTTTTTATGCTATTTATTGATTTCTAGATGAATCGTGGAGTAAATTGCATATTATAAACGCAGTATGTACATCCCAACTTTTATTACCGAATTTCTTTAAGAATAGCTTCCATGTCAAATGCTTTCCTTTCCTGCATCTATACATCAAAGTTTATTATTTCTTCCTAACAAACCCGACAGCACGGTTCGTTAAATATAAAATTTCTTGTTACTTACCAATGAAAACAGATGCTGGTAAAATTGTTTTGGTTCACTGCATGGTCTGCTATAAACATGCATAGCTAACTAACATAATAATATTATAAGTAAATATCATAATTTTGAGAATCAA
>JAAAYG020017800.1:0-19938 GCA_009936455.2 Tomocerus minor
CCTGATTGACCTAAAACTGTTCCAGTTATGTATGAGAAGTTGAAGTGGAAAAACACACATCTGCAGCCAGTCCTTAAAAGAAAGAAACTGCTTCTGTCATTCGAACACTATGTATATTTTACTATCTTCTACTGCTTCGATCAAATGTGAACTACTTTTTCAGTATAAAATACCACAAACTGCTATTAAGGGTGCCTTAATGATCGACAGCGCCTGCTCGGAAAATATTACTACGGGGTGCTGAATAATAAATAAATATGAATTTAGAGGTCAATACATTGGCGTCCAAATGGTAGTATTTATTTAGCAGCACGCCGTAGTAACCGATTGGGTGTTAACATAAATAGGTATGACAATTACGCGGAACGCGTAGATCTCCAGTTTAAGGCACCGATTTTGAAATGTAATATCTCAAAAAATTAAGGAGACCTGTCCGGAGGGCAAGCCGTAGGGGATTTTTTTAGCTGTTCAAACAACAAAGAAATAAGTACTTTTGTCCCAACTCCATGAATCTTCCCCAGTCCACACAAAAATTAATTTTGGCGCTTGTAGAACCTTTTTTTGGGAAAACCCCTACGACTTGCCCTAAGTACTAGAAATGTCTACACTTTAAAAAATAATCAACATCCTAGACCCCCCGGGGGTTGAGATATACGCGTTTTGCGTATCATCGAGGCACCCTTAAGTTTTAGGTACTTTGTTTAGTATATTATTATTAGAAAGTGTTTCTACAAAACTTTAAAAATGTTGCGCTATGAAACATTGTTACTGTTACCAAATATTAAATAGTGTAATATTATAATATATTTAATATAATTTCTAATTATCTTTAAGACAATTTTCAGCCTACCGAGTTGATTTTTCGCTTATGTACATTGGCAAATGTGGCGCATTATTAATGTCCTTATGTGTATACATGTTTTCCCAAAGTTGTGTACAGACTACTCTTCACTCAAGGCGAGCTTCGGTTATGGCTTGCCGTTAGATTTTCCCTACTTTTGAGTTGATTTGGTATGTTTGTATGAGAAAACAATATTTGCGATGATTGTTTTTGTAACTGTTCAAATGTGCATACCTAATAATATGTGGACTAATGAGATTCTTATCCTTACATTTCCACGTAGGTATGTGACTTCATAAGCCACACATTCACATATATCTTATTTATATATTGTTGCGTCCGTGTAACTTTCCCGTGTATTTTAAGTCATACATCGGGCCTGCAAAAAGTGTTGAGTAAATATTTAATTTTCTTTTCAGCTTTGATTAAACCAAGAATTTATTAGGCGATAATTGTTTTATAGTCATTCATTAGTCCATTCTGTACTTATCATTTGATCCCTACCCATAATAAAACATGACGAGCGATTAACTTGATAAATCGCTGCAGAATAAAATCCCACACTATTGACACATCTGATTCTGTAATTATCTCCAGCTTTAAATTAAAAGCAATAAAACGACACACCTTCACATTTTTTACCAATAGCCACTTCAACAGTTTTGCAATAGGGCCATCATTGTGACAAATCATTTATTCGACGGGAAGTCATCAGTCTGTCATCAGCTCTTGAAGTGGCATTGGTCCCGTTTCAAGTACTATAGTACTATATAGCCCAAAGTGCATTTATAATAACACTTTTCCGAATACTCCATTTTACTACAGCGTATTTCACACCCTTACCAAAGTTAATTTTTAAAAAATCAATGATTATTTGGATATGATACTGAAATGACGTGGCCACAAAAAGAATGAATAATTTTGGACTGCGTACATATAGTTGGGATAGAATTAACTAAGTTGTGAATATTATTCTCTGTTACTTCATGATTTGACAACTTTTTCAAATTTTGTGTATCTGATGAATTGATGATACTACACTTAACAAATTTTTTTTAAAGATAAGCTTAATAAATGTATAGATATGAGATTGCTTTCATTGAAAATGGATAATATAATAATATGATGATGTAGCTGGAGTGGAATGAATTAGGGGATAATGATCTGTAGTTACTATAATAAATGGAGTACTTTATTCCAGGAGTATCTGAACAACCATAATACAATTAGTACAGTATTGGTATGCGTATCAAACAAACTTCAATCCAAAATAAAATCATAGCTACACTTTAAATATGCAAGGAGAGAGAAAATAATATACACTGTACATTAAAATAAGATTGAAGAGTAAACGTAATACTTATATGCATTTGTCTTGCAGAAGTCATACATGAAATCATACTCACTTCTTCCTCACTTCTCCTCCTCCGAATATTCATCGTCAACATCCACTAAAAGCAGCAGTACTGGCACATTGAATGATGTAACAGTATGTATTACATATATTATTATTACGCTATATAATATTCGGATTGTGAAGGCCAGAATCTTAGAATTGAGATACTTTAATCTAATCCTAATCTACACTACTACACATGTAATTATAATGTACTAACTAATTAGACTAAAAGCTTAAAATAGTAGTGTAAAAGTAAAATACTTAGCATACCTGCAATAACATACCATAATAAGAGTAGCTAGTGATATAACGGTATCTACCGCATTCTTTTGGCACTCTACATTCATGGCTTACAATATTATAACTCTTATTCCAGTAACGACAATAAAACTTTAAGTAATCAATTGGCACCACCGGACAACCACATCTTCATCTATTTACTTCATAATCATTTCTAATTTTAAGATTGCTAACTTTAAATGATCTTACTGCTGAATCAACAAAAATGGTTCTGTTAAGTCCCTATCTGTAAAATCTCTATTTCTAATATTACGTGAAATATATTATTATTATGTTATAATAAATGACCCGAAAAACGCATTCGGTACCGGGACTTTTAGGAACTTAATACAAAAAGATATTTCACTGTGTGTAAGTGTGTGTTGTGTAAAAGCGTACATAAATGATTTAAAACAAATGATCCACGTTGAGAGTTGAACATAAATAAGGAATCTAAAATATCAAACTACGATTCTGAAGAATAATATTGCCAGCATTACTACAAGTTACTACATACAAACATTAATATTATATATAGCTATGTAGTATATGTAGTATATATTCCTATAAATCATATATAAAGATGGCTAATAATACTAATAAGCTTACAACTCTCACAAAAGTACTTTTGACAGTTGTGATCAATTGTAAATCCTTTAATAAACGTAGAATTTCATTATTTTACGGCTAACGGTTATTTTAAAAAGCATTTCTTCCAAAATGCACTTTTTCAGGCAGGTATAATTTCACTTATGACAATTATGACCAGCATATTATACGAGAATTTATACATTTTACAAACTAACGAAGATTTCTCACGCACGTAGCAGCAACGTATATTAACTAATTAGTAGTTGTGTGTCATAGCATTAAATGAATGTATTTTATGTAGCATATATCCTGATTATAGATACAAAAACAAGGTTGCTATTTTCATTACTACTCATACAGTCAAAGAAAAGAGCATTCAGAAAATGAAGGGACGCACAGCACAGAAAACACATGAGGTCATACATGAAAACCAAAAAAGGAGTTGGTCAAAAATAAGTTACCTACTGTACTAACTATACACCTAATTTTGTCCACCATAATATTAAATCCTAAAGAGTAACTCTGTAAAGAAAGTAAATCGTGAATTTAAGTGCATTTACTCAATCGTAGTGTAGGGTGAGACAATGTGCTCCTCACCGTTATTTGTACATACGAAATAAAATAAGCTAAGTGTAAATGCAGCTATTGCAAAGTCTACATCTAGTAGACACCTAATATAAAATCAGTTACTATATAGTCGTAGCGTTGATTTTATTGGTAGCTTTACCCCCAATGCACGTAATTCTGTGGAAACCAAAAATGTCACTCCAATCTGTTACTTGATAAGTACAATAGCACTTCAGTCATCTTCATTAAAACTTAAATTAAGTATTTTCAATGTGTTTGACTGACAGAAGATTACTACTTACTATTACTATTACTGCCAGCTAAATTAGTAGTGCAAATACCCGTCAAATCTTCATTCCGTCAGTCAGTTTTTTAGCAGTAAGGAAATAATTAGCTATTTGCAAATTGTAAATGTCATTCAGCTCATATTGAGTAGCCCTATTATATATAGCTATGTACTACAACTACTGTGTTACAGGTCAACTTGTCTATCTAATGCAAATAGGCTTCGCTTACAGACATCACAGATCTTAAATCTCCAACCTTCAACTATCTTATCAACATCCTTTATGCTGACTAACTTCAAAGTTCAAACTTCTGGCCTACTTGGACATAAAATCGCACTTTGCACAGTAACACATATTAAGTAGCTAGCACGTTTCCCTCGTCACATATACGTTTCATAAGTTTCATTTAAGTTACCCGAATTCAACTACTCTAACATTGCAGTCAAGTCAAACAAAATAATAAAGATTCCAAAGATTGCTCTGTATTTTATGTATAAATAGTATTTTTCTGTGGGTTTCATAGCTATAGGTAGAGTGGCTACTACTGGACTGGGTTTCCTCAATATTATACAAATAAATGTATTTATAACTGTCTGTGCTGCACTATTTGTGAGTGTGAGTTATTAAAATATTTTATAGCAAGGCGTATACTGATAATGGTCAATCTACTAAGGATAATTAATTGATGTGTACAGAAGATGATTGCGTTTCAACCAAAAAAGCTAATTGTAAAACCTTGAAAAACATCAATCTTTTTAAAAATGTTGTAGTACTGTAACGTAAATAGGAAAGAAATCTTGGCGAGATTTCAACATAAGAGATTCGTTAAAGGTATATAAGTATTTTGTGGGGTTAAGTTAAATACTAACCTTAATGAAGTACCTACCATAATAATAACATTGTTACAAATGATTCTATAACTACCTACTCTATCTAGTCTACGAATAGTTTAAATACATCTTTTCTACACAATATAAAGCATACAGAATACAGACTATTTGACGCCGGTATTTATTTTTACCTATTCAGGTTTTCACTGGACCTTTCATCGTTGTTGCTACTTTTAGTATTAATCTGGGGAGGGGTAATGTAAATCTTTTGAATGATGATTTCCCTATTTTTACCAGCCCCATCTTCCCTATCAATTTCGTCTTCCATTTCAGTATAATCTTCAGTGTTAATTTGATCTTCACTTCGCGGGCTATTGTTGCTATTACTTCGGTGAATGTATCTTCGGTTTTCTCTGGAATTCAGGGAGCTTGGGGCAGTTGCCAGTATCTGTCTCAGAGGATGATCTTCATCTAATTTGAATTGTTGGTTGCGGCTACTGTTCTTCTTATGTTGGTGTCTATTCTTATTTCTACCGTGGTTGTGTCTGTGATGATGATTATGATGCTGATTGCTGTTGTTGCTTGCTGTATTTAAATCGTCATTTTGCCAAATGTCATTTGGGTTCATTGGTGGACGAGTAGTCACGGCTTTCTGAGTAGTCACTGCTACAGGGTACCCGGCCGAATTCATTTGAAATGGAAATGGGAAAAATTCAGTGTTACGTTGTGTAGTAGGAACGGTCAGTGTGCAAATCTCAACTACAGGTGGTGGTAGGATCTCCATTGTTTGAGATGTGGTAGTTACAGACTCAGAACCGGATTCAGATTCCCTTTGAAATGATGTCTCATTGTCAGCATCTTGAGAGGTTGCGTTATTACGAGTACCTACACACCACAAAACAATTTTAAATCTGTTTTCCACAATGGCTAGCTTAAATTTTAATCAATTTTCCTCTTTCCCCTTTCTGAAAGCAGATGGGCATTTAGCATGCAGGATTGGCAAAACTTTAATGTGAAATAACATAAGCTACTCAATGAAAACTTACCAGATATTAATTCACAGGGGAGATTTGAAAAATATTTCCTAGCATCAACAATTTCATTGTCTTCATTTTCCACTTCAATTACCAATCCATAGTTGATTTTTTTGTCCAACCAAGCTTTGGCGGCTTTTTGAATATCGAAGTCAACCCATTTGGAGTCCTTGACTGACATCATCTTCGTGTCCAACAGCTTTCTTTTAACTAAAATTTCAAATGGATTAACTTTCTTGATGCTGACACGCTTTCAGATTAAAAGCAATGATAATAGAAAAGAAAACTTGGACTTACAGTGGTTCTTACTCAGAGGAGCAGTGTACCAGTAGACCGTGACACGAATCCTTTCATCTGGAACAGGTAACCCTTGGGGTGGAAGTTCAATACTCGTGGGGAAAATTGTTGGATTGATTTCTAAGGAAGAGTCCGTGTCATTGCAAGGCTCAGATGGATTTGGGGCTTCATAATTTGGAACCTGTTCAAGTGTACATCAAATTAATAAAATTTCTCTCGTAAAAGGAAACGAAATGAATCCCTAGAAAACAGATTTATTTGCAAGCGCATAAGACTCTCATTAAGAATCAGCTTAATTGATAGTTCATTCATAGATATTACACAATTGCATGCAATTACAGATGGGTAAGGTGTATATGTAGCCAAGAATAATAATTATGAATTTATTTTAATGATGAGCTACTTGCCTCGGCTTGAGTTTTATGTCCAGTTTTAAACAATCGAAGTTTGGCTGAGATGATATTGACGGTTTGTTGGAGCGGAGCAGAAGTCTTTCTGTAAGGGAAGATTCTTGAGGTGGACACTGGGACATATTCGTGTGAGACCATGGATGATCGATTTTGAGTTAGTTGTTGAGAAGGCTCAGGAGCAACCGAACTGGTTGACGACACGTTGAAATAAATGTGAAAAAAGCTGGGTGAGGTCCAAGTGTCCAGGTCTACATTTGTGGGTGAATCGCCTATTGAAGGTAAACACAATTGTAGCATGTTAAGTGACTTTCCTATAGACATATAAGGCATTTGCTATTTAGTCTCACTTTTCTCTCTCTGTAAGGCTTTATATTACTATATACTTTTAAATGTACAAATACAATGCTGCTACTACAAAGGGCAGAAAGTAAGGAGAAGTCATGATGTTCTTGTGTGGCGAAAATCTGTTGAGTTGTAAAAAGGGGAGCAGAGAGGATGAAAAGCAAAAATTGTTTTTGATTGGACTAAATAGATAGATATGATCGGGCAGAGAGCATAAATATGTATCACTCCTGTTTGTCTGCCATCGAGCCGAGGATCTCTTGCATGGAGGATGGCGCAGAAAAGTAAGACAATCAAATTCGTCAAGCTATTTGAACACATTTATTTTACCAAGTAAACAAAATGTGGACACATTAGCAAGACTTGTTTTCTTTTTCTTTTGGCTGTCAACAGATTTTATTGCATGTCCACGAAATAGTATGTTGAACTTTGTCTAGCCTAATGTCGTAGATAAGCGGAGCTAAGAAATCTTTTGTCGTTAACACCTAGAGAAACATCTACCTCGAAATTACAAATGATCACTAAGTAAAATGGGCTTGGCGGCCCATAAAATCCAGAGCTCGCTAGCTACATGCATTATATAATAGCAGTTGGCTAGCTCTCTTTGACAGAGCAAAGGGAGCTGTAATTAAATCAACCGAACAAGCTCAATTTACTGACGCACTCAATCCCTGCCTCCTGCTTAGCCATCAAATCCATTAAATGCAAGTTCTGTTCTGTTTACAGAGACAGATTTTGTTTGACAAGTACCTAGCTACACTAGAAACAGGATTTTTATTCTTAATTACTTACATGATGCGTAGAAAGTCTGCAGCTGTCCTGAGAAGGGGCTGGAAGCGTCTTTGTTTATCTACACAAAATTTCAAATACTTTTTAAATTACTTGTTATAGAGAGCGGCATATTGCCAATATATATGCTAATCCAATTGTCGTCATCTATAAATATAACGCTCTGCCCTCCTCACAATATGTACGGATTTTTATGGGCGGGCGTATAATATCGGCACTTTTGATTTTCTTAGAGCACTTACCCTTGGGGGTCGTTCTTGAGGTCCGAGCAGACTTCTGATAACATATTCTTTGATCGCATTTAGTCGCAACTCTTTATTTCTGAAATTATGAAAGATAAGTCACACTTTTAGTTACATTCAATTCTCTCCATTCTTCTCAAGCAGCAAATACAACCGTGTCCAAAAAGAGTTTAAAGTTCACACCAAATCTTAAACTTCTAAAATCGTTTAAACATTTCTCAATACTCAAGACATGATCACACAAGAAATCTTAGTGCCAAAGGTCGCTAATAGCATTACGTAAGCTTTGATATTTATAGACATGAAGAAGCATCATGAAGCATGAGTTAAGCTTTCGGAAAATTGACAAATACTACTTTATTTTATCAACAAAAACTTTACTTGAAGTTGACTTACTTTCTGTTCACGTGAGAGCATATAAAAATTAAACAAATGTAGGTTAGCTCATAAGCATTCATCACACAAATAACCCTAACATCATTTTTTACAAGAAATCTCTAAGCTCAAAGTTTCTTTTGACCAATGAAGAAAATGAAGAAATCATAAAGAAATCTACATCTTTGTAGCACTAACAAAGTCCATGCACAGCGGATTAAAAAAATTCAGTTACAAATGTTGCAATGAAAGTACATTAGGTCAATAAAAAGTGAATTACAAAATTGTGTCCTTAAAATGCGCAGTTACATTTTCACTTTTTTTCAGTTATTGCCTAATGAAAGTAAATTTTTTTCTACCGAACAACCTTCTGGCTGGCTAATTTCTTTAAGCATTGTCCCTGTAGCACAACAATTTTGTAGGCGTTTTTTCAACACTTTTTACTTTCGAGGTTACAACAAAATACGAACTGCCACGAAAAAGGTGAAGTATGTAGATATAAAGATAGTAACGCAAAATGATGTGCATCAGAATTGAATTGTTTGATGCAGTGGATTTATTTTAGGATCATCGCATGAGTTTGGATCATAAAATGAATGCGTAATTCGAATAAAAAATCCGAGAGAAATGAACTCTAGAAAGGACAAATAGGGAGGGAGGGAGAAGAAGCAGGCGATAATAATATTTGTTCATGTTATGTAAATGATAATAAAAGTCTGAGTGAGATAATCTGTGAGAATTTCTCAATGTAATCTGTAAAGTAGCTAATCACTAATCAGGGATTGGCCGCAGATAAGACACACACCCTCGATAGAGATATATTTATAGGCATTACATAAGATGATAAGATGATCTCCGATGTGAGACAGTGTTTGCTAGTTGTTAATAATATTGATGGCTTAACCAGCTAGGATGATACTGGATGAATAGAAATGTTTTTCTCCAGGACTCGCTCTAAGGCTATGTACGGTTATTGCATGAACATGAAGAAACACTTGTGTTTTTGTCATCCAGACACAAGACTTAGTTTTCTTTATTTTTTCTACGGCCACGTCGTGTTAATCTGCCGAGAGCAGGCAGGGGATGCTAGGAAAAAGAAGAAGGAGCAGTGTACACAAACACACCTCGCTCGCCTTGCCTTCCTGTTGGAGCTTTCTGTTGCACAGAGAGTTTCCCTCCAAGAAAATCTACTACACATCCACGCTGCATTTGTGTGTGTGTGTGGAGGAAGGAGGCAGGAGTAAAAGAAAGACACTACAGACTAAACAACTGTTTTTTACTTTCGTTGTCTCTTTCATAGACTGAAGAAATGTTGCCGTCTATGAATGGTTTTAGAGGATGGGTCGGCAGTCGGCACAAAAAAATGTTGTGCATCCCCACCAAACCCCAAGGAGCAAGGAGACTGAGAAAATAGAGTAATTCTTATCAGTTTATTTGACTACAATCTACTATAGCATAGCTGCTTGATGTAGACTAGGCTGTAGTCCTATCCTAGTGCCCCATACCAATCTTCTCACACTCCCTCTACTAATAATAAATGAGCTATTTCTATTTCTTTTGATCTTGAACTTGTCGTCCGATAGGAAAATCCCCATTTCCTCATCCTCCCATTCATTTAAGAAATATTTCTTAATCTTGAAAATCTCTTGTTCATCTTCAGATCCGACATTGAAATTCTTTTGTCTCATTTTTCATTTTCGTTGAGATTGGACAAAAGAATGGAATGATTCCGTCTTTAAATTCGTTTGTAGTGAAAAGAAAGCTCATTGACGATCCCTTTCAGAAAATCTGAGCTGCCGACTGTCTGGAATTTCTACGGTTTGTTCACATTCCTTTCCCATCCATACATTCACAAATTCAAGGAACTTGGTTATAGTTACTTGTATCTTATGTCTCTCTCTCTCTCTCGCTACATAGACTTTACCTGTAAATAACAATTCCATTGTGGACTTGTGTATGTACAACAATGTACGTACAAAGAACAGAGATGATATAGTCTACTCTACTACGTAATAAATACGTAAGTATATGATAACCACTTACTTATGTATTTACGTAGGTATTATCCTGTTTACTTTTCCATTTGTCTACAGATAACTCTGTACATGTACGCAGACTACACACCCTTTTCTCAGACTTTGTTTGTGAGTAAGCAATGAATGGAAAAGAAAAAAAATTCCATTGCTCCTTTTGTCAAGACGAGTCAAAGTCAACTTTGGTGGTGGTGAGATGGGAAAGGAGCCTACGGCTCATTATTACTTAGCTTCACGCAGATAACATGCACAATATCTTTTAAGTGATAGGCCAGTAAATGTGGTAGGCCTATAAGTACCTGCCCTGCCTAGCTATGCTCAAAAGAAGAGATGAAACAATTGTTGAAATCTTTGAGGATGAGTAGGTGCCGAAGTGAAGAGCAGTTAAGTCATGCCACTTCTACCACAGCCAATCCAATGGAAACTTTGTTTTCCAGTCTTCTTGTTCCTTTTAATGGAGAACAGAGGAAAGACATGCGTTTTCGGAGAGGTTAACAATGAGTTGAATTGCCTTTAAGGATAAAAGTGAATCCCGGTCTCTCTCTCTCTCTCTCTCATGATTTATTGTTATTACAGTTGGGTACCTGCATGCAATCACCGGGAATTCCATCCAGCAACCAGGTACACCAAATTAGTGCATGGCAGTCTTTCAATTCCAAAGTCTGTGATGTGACTGTATGTAGAAGAGTTTTGAGTTTGAGAGAAACGAGTTAAATCCTTAGTTAGCATTAGGTAGTGGTTATGCGTGATGTGATGATAGTACTACCTAATATAGCCGACACTGCTCTGTACACCTCATCACTCTTAGTGTCGGACGCGTCTTCTTTTTGTTTTTGCCTGTCTGATGTGCTGAACTTTTATTGTTGCAAGTTCAGGTGTACAAAATACGTAATAGTAGGTAGTTAATAGGTAGGTAGTCTGTCTACTTAAGTACGTACATTGTTTGCGCCCAGACATAACAAAGTAGTAGTAACACAACCAACTAGCCTAATATAGTATTCATGGCAGAAGAATAAAGAAGACTCTTATCTCCTCCTTAGACTAACAACCAACTATCTCTTTCAATTCAACTTTCCTGCCTTGTCCAGTCGTATTTTTAATTAGACAGAATATTATTCAGCCATAGACTTAGTCATCTTCGCAAGAGTTGGACTTACTGAGAATTGTTAATTCCTCTCGGGTGTGTGTGTGTGTGAGTTACAATAGCCAAGTCCACTTGCAGATATCAGTGTCCAGGTCTGAACGCAACTAGACTGTAGCAGATTGAACTGGTTGAGAGTTGGACGTGCCTGACAGAGTTGTATGTGTCTGTGTGTTTAGGAGATGCTGCTATTTGAACGCATCACACACACAAAAACACAATGAGCTCGAAAAGCAGAACGAAGCCAAATAAGGAATGCCATTCACTGTGGAAGGAGGCAGACGGGGCAGCAGAGGACGATCATCACGGATCATCGTGCATCGCTTCGTTTGAATAGTTCCCAGTTACCCTGCCTCTCTGCCCTACCTAGAAAAAATTCATTCATTCTCACCAACTGATTCATTTGTGCCGAGGAAGACAGACAGACGAATGTGACTAGAGCATTAAGATTTACCTAGATTGCCTGCCATGTGCTGCCCTGCTCTCCTCTCTACCACCACCACCTCATCACCTAACCTACACACACATACACCTGGTATCTATACCGGAGAAGTGTGTGAATCTCTTTTTACGAAACAACTTCTTCTCACTTTATGTCTGTGTGTGTGGGGTGTAGTCAAATGAATAGCTGGATGGCTAATCTGCCAATTTCTCCTTGTTGACTCCTGCTCTCTCTCCTAGTTGCATAACTTAAAGTCTCGCTAGACTAACTTTTCTTGACTTTGACCGCAAAATGAACTTCGGCACATCGCAGACTTCCAAGGTGCGTGTGCAAATAATGCACAAAAAAAATAGCCTCTTATAGTCCTACATAAACCTCTCTCTGCTATAAATGCATCGCTATTAAATTATATAGTTCCGATTTTATATATACACTAATGCTGGCTAATTTTTTCTAAATTGTAGACTTCAACCAGCTATAAAATATATATAAACTTTGATTATCTATAATAATCTCCTTTAGATTTACATATATGGTATATAGTCATATTAGTCATTGACTGTTCAATAAACACATTTTCGCATAACCATTTTTGCATAATATGAACTACTTATTAATTTCATTTAACATGATAGGCTAGTAGCTGCGATTGCTAAACTAATTAACTGATCTGCATTGGTTGGTTCATTAGTAATTACTATCATTGCTAATAGGTATTGTTAATTATGGCTTTTTTTTTGCTTGATAAAATTTAGTTATGAGTTGTACAACAAAATAGGCTTCTCACTCGTTAAGCTATAGAAATGTTTTGATGTGGTAAATAAGTCAGAGGAGATAATTTCTTGAATCTGGCCAAAAATGACATTCGTCTGAAGCATGAGGCACAGACTGGCAACTCACATCGCGCATCGTGATATGACATCATACTCAACAAGACACGGACGAATGCATAGATAGCACTCAGTGTAGTTAGTTGTCTTGTATGTAGGGAAGGATGGAAAGTTATCAATGTTATTAAGTTATTATGTACAAGCAAAATGTGGAAGCAAAAACGAATGTGAATTCCATCAGATAACCTAATGAAATGAATTATCTGTTCCAATTTCGACTTTTAGTTCCCCAGTTCATCCATTCATTTTACTATCGTGTTTAAAAGTTCTTCGTATTTTATGGCTTACGTGAGAGAGAGAGAGAGATTTTCAATATTTAACTCGTATATTGCTCAACTTTGAATCATTGCCTCTTTGAGTTTAGGTATCCCCTGCTACATTTATGCAATAACAATACGACAACAAGATCATAGTCAGTAACTGACTAAAGTTAAAGCTTGGGGGAGAGTGAATTTAATGCATTAGACACTTGTTATTTAAATAGTGTTGCCCAGCACAGGCGTAGTAAGACTGATATGGGTATATACCTAATTAAGTTGGCAGATTGAAGATAGGGGCACTGATAGCTAAAATAAATGATTCTATTTAACTGGTCCAGTTAGCCATTGACTGACATCAAAATCCCCTCTTTCTGTTTGCAAAACAAAAATGAATGTTTCGTTTTCATTGGCTAATGCGTTTTTTGCTTACTGCTCCGTAACAACAAGGTGACTTAAAGCAACATTTCTAGTGAACTCTGAAAGACTAACAAAATGTATGTTACGTAGGTTAAGAAGGGAATAAATATTCCTCCGACTCACTCTCATCATTTACTGATCTTTCCTGCTCTTTAAGAGCATCAGCTGCAGAGTTACTTTTACTACATGTACTTAGTTTGTTGAAATTGAATATTTGTATGTCAGCCATGGGGAATTTAAATCCTTCTATATCCCTACAGCATTCTGTAGGGTAAAAAGTGTGCCAGAGAAGAAGAAAGAAGATTTAAGAGGAAATGTTTTGTATTTTCACGAAGACAGCTTTGAGATTGTGACTATTATTGCGACTACTAACAATTGCCATGAGTATGAGTCGCTACTTTGTAGGTGGACGTGAGAATTCCTTAGGAAATGACTGTTGTCTCGTCAAGTCTATTAAAGTTAAGTCAGATGGCAAAATATGAGAAAGTGAGTGAGTGTCTGTGCGAGGAAAGGGACGGGCGGGAGTGATGAGCGTGTAAAAAGGCGAGTGGATGGTAAAAATGAGTGGAGATTGCATTGCAGACAGGCGAGTCAAAAGAGAGTGAAAGAAAACTGAAAGAGAAATAAGTAAGCAGTGTTTTCTTGAGTTGAATTAAGAAGGACGTTGATTTGTGCTAGGCTCGTCTCCGTTCACCCTCTCCTCTCCTTCTTGCTCTCAGAGGCAGTTTAGTGGATATAGAGCCTTTGTGTAGCAGAAAGTTGTGTGGATGGGAATGAGACTGAAAAAACTGGCTTCACTTACTTAAAGTTCGCTTATGTATTGTTAAGTACGTCTATTTGTATTGCTACGTGGCTGATGGGTTGAGAAATGCTCTCTCTTCCTTGTGACTGCGAAGAAGATTGTGATGGCAGTGATGGGAAGGAGTGAGGGTTTAGCATGGCCTAGCCTAGCCCAGTCAGTTTTGCTGGCATGTCATCTGACGATGTCCTGTTCGTTCTCTAACATTTTGCTCGTTAAGCTTCTCGTCACTTCACGTCCCTTTTGCCTTAACTCGCGACTGTGTGCTCCACGACGAGGACTAGAGCAAGATAGCTCACGAGATCTCTATTTTGGTTATTGCTATTATGCAGTCAGACTGTAACATTACACGCGACTCCTCTAATCTCTCGCTCTCTCTCTCTCCTCTCGTCTGGCCCAAAATCCCTTCCAGCTACAGACTCTCAGACAGATTCGATGAAGAAGCTCCAATGTCTGCAGCCATCCGTGCCTACTCCTCCTTATAGCAATATAAACACATGAGATACTCGCTCGCGCTCTTAGGCAATCTCCATATAGCCACATTCCCAATACCTGATGCTCCATACATATCTTTCCCTCATATCACATCCTGACGCTGCTACAGAGACATAATCCTATCCATGCCACGACTAATAGCAACATCATCCTTTTGAGTTATAATATAATGCACGCATATATTTACAGTGCAAGAAACCAGACATAGTGACAGACACGACAGGGCAAGACGATAGACCAGTCCGCCAAAGAAATACCAATACTTTGTCTACTTTGCAAGTTGACATTCATTTATTTACCTATTATGTCTAACCGTGCAGACTGTAAACCAGAAACTTCTAAACTCCACTAACTGCGACAACCTAGCTTTTCAAATCCCCCTTCCTTGACTAGACATCAACTTTGTGCGACTAGACTCAGCTCACTAGTATCACAGAATCTTTTTACACCACAAACTTTATCAATGACACAAGGATTCATGCAGAATGCATTCAAACTACTACTCTAGTAAATATGCCGTAGTAATTTACTAAATGATGCTTTCTGCTTTACTACAATGGAAAAATACCAATTAGCAACTTGTCCACTGAGTCATTCTCTGAAAATCTTCCTTTTAATTCAAGCGACAGATCAGTACTAATTCCCATTTCTCAATGAAAGAAATATCTGACTAGCACAGGTTTTTACCATGAGACTGTTGATGTTTTCGTACGGAATCCTTTTATCTTAGTTGCTCTAGTTAGATGAAGGAAACCCAAATGTCTCTTCCACGAATTACATGGACAAACTATAGAAAATCTTGTTTACCACAGATTACTTACGTAGATATTATTTATGATTGCCTCGCATTGCAACAAACAGTTCTCTCTTTGTTCCCTAACAGATTGATCTTTAATCCTTCACATTTCACATTGTCACAATTTGACACATTTTCATGGCTTTCCCTATCCCTCGCTATACACAACACAATTTTGTCGTTAGGCTATGTGCATGTGCATCTGTAATTCGCTCGAAAAATGTAATTCCCTCAAAAATGCTCAAAAGTTCAGATTGAATTGCTTTGCCCAAGAAAAAAAGATTTTTTTTTAGATATTATAAGCTCGTGCATTCATATCTATAACTTGTTCCATTAAATCTTTATGTTAAGCAATCTGGAAAAGCCTAAAAAACTACTTATGTCTTTAAGATTTCATTATTTCTACTGCTCATTTGCATTTAATTTCGTTGTTTACGACAATGTATCACATAAGCATTGACTCCATGTGCCTATCCTTGATTTCTGGTGTAAGAAAACAGAGCGAAGACCAAGATATATATTTATGTATGGATAGAAAAGAGGAAATAAAAGTAGAAATGTGCAAGGTATTAGATGTGCAATGTCTTTCAGATTGTATCATGAATAATTGCTAGCGACCCAAAATGGGAAGGAGATTTCAAATTTTTTGGTTAGTCAACAGAAGATTTATTTAGCAAGTCACGCCTTTGGTTTGAATTGAGTATTTGGATTTTCTGGAAATTTTCCAGTATCTATAAATAATAAATGTACAGTGTACGTTAAAATAGTTTGAAGATGTATCGATGGCGTGTGTGAATATAGCAACATGGACATGCAGCCAAATTGAGGCTGTTAGCAATTGCAGGGAAGAAATGTGTATAAGAGCAGTGTTAGATTTATACATGGCCTGTAAGTAGGTGCCTATTCTTTCCAACAAGTTTAATGTTAACGAGAAAAGGTTGCGTCGCAGTCTGACATTGGAAAAGGAGTTGTACTAACATGTGTTTGCATTTTATGAAAATGTTTATAAAAATGCTGTCTTAAAAGAGTGAGAGGAGTAGCGGGGAGGATTTTGCTCAAGTTGCATCTTCTATAGAAATGAGATGTGTGGATGACGTAGATAATTTAACGAGTATCAGACTGCTTGGCACCGAAATTTCTTGAAGGACATTTTGTCCTCAGTGCCTACAGCCCCTATAAGCATAGGAGTCAAGAAGGAAGGAAGGAAGAAAGGAATGTGGATGATGATCTGTTGCTGCTAATCTAATTGTAAGTCAGGATGAGCCATTAAGATTATGTTCAACTCTGCCTGTTTGCCTTGCAGAAGCTTAATTATGTTTATGGGATGAGCTCTTAGTCAGCATGTCCATTTCAGACACCGTTTAGGTACATGCACAATGCGATGTGCTGGCTCTGCAAAAGATTCTGCCCAAGCTGTGGCAGATATTTCAAGGTATATATAAATATCTACAGTAGGCAGTTCATTGTCGCGACGGTCAGGGAGAAGAAAGATTGGATGAGCATGCAAAAGAAAAGTGCGAGGATGTTGAATTACTAAATTGGTGCTGTATGTTTGGAAATGGCATGCAGATCCCCTAGTGATGTGAATACAATTAGCGATGGCATGCCCAATCATCTAGTGTCTATAGGGTTAACTGGAGTCTACAGAGAGAGGCAGGCAGAGGTTAATTAACGTTTTTGGAGCAATTGAGCCCGTGCATGGACGATGTGTGTGTGGTATGCTTACCTCTGTGAATGAATCGGGTCCATAAAACAAAGAAAGGCTGGCTCTAAGGTGCAAGTATTATTTTCACTTTTACTAGAATTTGTCGAGCCAGGAAGTGTTGCATTCTTCCCCACGTTGCTATCATCCACATCCAATAAATCCCCATCACCAGTGCTACTAAAGTTTGTTCGAAAAGCAAGAAGAGAGAATTACATACCAACCGTACGTGTACCTTCGACAATCATATCGATTTTACACCACAACAGATACGTAGTTCCACTACTGTACACCCAGACTACATTTACTATGGTAGAGTAGAGTGAGCACAGACAAGAGCTCTTAGACATTGATGAAAAGGGGATTATAATATTATTATTATTACTACAAACACTAATCAGCCCGTCATCCAGAGACAGAGAGGAAAAAGCCAAAATGACATACATTAAAATATTCTGAACATATCCTTTTCCAATTGAAAAGAGAAAGAAAGTGAAACGAAAGAAAGAGGATGGATAAACAATCAAGAAAACATTCTGGTGGGTGGGAGACATATAAAGAGACAGATTTATACTTTACTTGCAATAATGGACCAAAGCTATTAATGTTTAAGAGAAGCATCAATTATGATTCGTTTTTATGACTATTGACGATAGTGAAGAGATTAAAATTCATGACTTCCTACAACAACACAAAGACTAACAAGAATCTACGAAATAGGATAGGTACCTACGAGAGAAAATCGGAGGCTTTTCGAAAGTGCCTTATCCACAGGTGGACGAATTCTTTGAACAGAGAAGAAAAGGAGGAAAAGAGAACTTACATGTTTCGTTGCTCTTGATGCCAGGGTGTGAACTCTTCGGAGCCCGAGAGGCTTCCGGTGTTGTTAACGGCTTTCGACTCAGAACCTTCAAGTTGGTTCCCGGATTTTCTGCTGTTGGCAGGGAAGGCTCTTGCACTTCTGTCTGTCGGAGTCTCTTCCACTGCCGGAGGTAGCGGCGAGCCTTGGATGGCCGTCAATAAAATTGCACTCACAAGGAGTACATTCAGACTGCGGGGACTTTTCTTCTCTAACATTGTACTCGATTAGTGTAGCATAAATGACAGAGAGTTCACTTTGCTGCTGGTGGTTTTCTTGGGGACTCACTGCGGACAAGGAGTGAAAAGCCTCTCTTTTCCTGTGTACAATGACAACGAGATGGATTTGTGTATTTGTTTGGTTCGTGGAACGAAAGTTTTTGCTTGATAATTATTTTGTGTGCAAAGTGTAGCTAGATGTGGGATTTATGGGGTTTAAATGGTTTTTGGACGAGGAGAGGTCAGCGAGTATTGAGTGTAAGTTGAGTTGTGTGTGTGTGTGGGGTGATTGCGTTCAGTTAAGATGATATGATGAGACCGGAGGAATATCTGTCGCAGAAATGCAGACACCACTTACCTATATAGGCTCGGAGAGATATAGGGATGCTGAGGCAGCAGAGGAATCCAGAACAGAGTCTGCTGACTAGTCTGCTCTGCATTAGCTCTGCCTTATGGCTCTCTATACTGACACAGGCACATTCACTGCATCTCCGACACTCACACAGATACATCTCTTCACTCACTCGCTACACATCTCATCCTCCTCAAACAGAGTCGAGACGAGCCAAGGAGCTAATACTCCTTTATATATTTATCTTCTCCACTCCATCCATCCACTCCACTTGACTCCTATAAGGCAGCCTGCACAAATCCCTGTGCCTCTCCTCTGCTCACTTATGACATGAGGTAGTTCTCCACCAATTCCCTCTAATCTCTATCGCTCCTCTTCATTACTCCTAACCAAATGTACATGTAGAGAGAGAGAGAGAGAGACTGTAAACAAGAGTCAAGCAGCTTGTACGTGATCTTCTACCCTGCCACCACACAATACTTACAACATTAATGTATCGTCAGATCAGATCTGTACCATATCCGTACCTACACACAACTTTTACAACAGGACCACAACTATGAGCAATAGAAGTCAAGCGGAAAAACAGCAACACTCAAATACAACACACTCATTTGTCTACCTTACACTCACACACAAACCCATCTTGCTCATTTTCAGACTTTCTGATGTTCTTTTAGACAGAGCGAAGAAACCTCTTTTCTCGCTCTTTCGCTAATACCTTATCGCATATTTCCAAACAGATTTCGGTATTTCTGTCTCAACTCAGTTCACCGCTTCTTCCATGGACTTTGCTTTCGACGACTCTCCTAGCACGCTCTCAAATTCAACGCTCCATTCCCCTTCACCAGATCCTCTTTAACAACATCTCCCTTTCTGATGCAATAATATTCCTACGAAGAACGCACACCGTGAGATCGGAACACAAGTTATTTATTAATTAGTCCTGTCACTTTCTGGCAACATTAAAAAATAGAAGCTGACAAGAATCTTTATCACAATTTATCATCTCCAGATCTGTATCATCAACTTTTACAATGAGATTTCTGCTGAGCTACACTCTTTTCCCTATACTCTATCAAGATGACATATTTTTGATGCATAAGCACTATTTCATTCTGCAGCCATTAGCCATTCAAAACTGTTTTAGACAAAACTTAGCAAATCGCACAGGAAGTATTGCACATTTGACCTGCCCTTACTTTATCTTGCTCTCAATGATTGCCTCGTATGGCTGCATTGCTCAAATCA
>JAAAYG020017811.1:0-10406 GCA_009936455.2 Tomocerus minor
CCTCTCTTTGCACTTTGAGCAGATCCGCGAAAGTGCGAAGGCGCTCAAGTGCGAAAAGGAAACTGATTACACCGATTATGTTTGGACAAATAAATGCTTCTAAGAATACATTTGCAAAGAGGGAGCAAGTACCACTTTGCGGATATTAAAGAAAATCCAGCAGACATTGAATTGCATTCGTTGATTTTTATTTCTTGCTCTGTTGGCTGCATCTTCCCAATGCATACTCATATGCACCTAAATACTTAACTGATACCCAATATTCTTTGACTCTTTGAACCTCTCTGTTGTTCTGAATGCTGTAATGCATTTAGCTCCGTCGGTTAGGCTACGCTACGTTGGTTCTTGGGATTTTTTAGATGGGAGTACACATTTCACGGAAGATTCCGTGTGCCACATACCTACCTACCTTTTAATGCTCCGACTCGAAAAGTTGCTTTTGATTCAACTGCTGCGTTTGCATATCAGCGCATCATACTAAATTCATACAGCGTGGAAGTGTACACGTATTAGCTTTTTGACTCACTCTTTTCTGTCCCTCTCCACTATTTATATAGATTGCTTAGATAAAAGTATGGGTGAGGGATCAAATGCAATATTTGCTGAAATTGAAATTCTTTCCGCCATAAGCGAATGTTCTAGAAAGCCTAAAAGCAAATGCAATTCAAAATAAAATAGCAAGAATGTTATCTGCACTCGAGACAGTTGACTTGAAGAAGCAGGACAAAAAAAACAGTGAGGAAAGAGCGCTCTAGAAAATGGCTGCCTAGTCTGTCCTGCAAAAGAAATGAAAGGAAACTATTAAATATAAAAAGATATCTATGTGTGACGACTTGTAAATGGCTACAGTAAAAGTCCAGTCAAAATACCAAGTTCTTGCTGTGGCTCGAAATAAAAGTCTCCAATAGAATCTGCCGTGAAGCATTGTAAAAATTAAGAGTAATTTATTAATAATGTAGGAATTGTGTCATGTGAGTTTTGGCTCGTGTGAGGATTTAAATTGGCAGAGAGTCGTTTCGTAGTGGCACTGAATTCTGTTCGAGACAATAGTAAAAAGGAAGAGACGGATACGCGTGGGTAGGGAACCGTCTTTCTCTTGTCCAAATGAGATTCCTTACAGAATTTCTCTTTGCGATAATGCTATTCCACTGTGTAGATATGTGCAGTGCATTTGACTAGCCTCTGCCTGCAGTAGCTACGTGCAGTACATCAGCCCCAAACAGAGCAGGCATTACATTACACTACATATTATTCTATGGGCAGTAACAACTGTGCTACTCATCGTGTGCAAGGAGTAAAAGCGGGCGGGCTATGTGTAATGCCATCGCATCTTATAATGTTATGATGCTATGGATTGGTATGATGCTTCGGCAGAGAGTAGAGTCGTTATAAGAATGAGCAAGTGCTGCAGCCGATCTGATTGCGTTGTGAGTGTGAGGAAGAGACAGTGTAGTGGTGACAGTCATAGTTGGTGTAGTAGAAAGGAAGGTACTTCTCTGCCCTTCCCGTCGACTCCTTCAGTCTCTACACTAAAAACTGAAATATGAAAGGAGCAATTTCCTGCAATATTCCATTATTATTTTATTAGCTGCTTTGTGTAAATTCAACGGAAGGTACTTAGGCCATATCTCACAGCCCTTTATTTTTCTGCTACATTGTAATTGGAGCCTTCATAATAATAAACTGTGTACTGGGAGGGAATTCCGGTTTCGAATCTCAAAACATGACAGCATCTCTGCTTAGCTCCACAATTTATGAACTTAATTGCAGATGATAATGCATTTGTGTCAGTAGGCGCTCCACATTTCAGTAGGAAGCCATTTCTCAAGGGCATTGCACAATGTTTGCTAAGAGTCGTCCGTGCTCCCACCAGCACAACTGCATGTCGTTCTAAGGAGCTCTCTGCACGGCACTGTGTTTCTTCATTGACGATGACGGTGGCATAAGGGACGGGAAATAGCGAGCATAATGCACACATCCCAAGTAGAAAGGAGTAGGAAGGAAAATGATGGGAAAACCGGCCTAGGCAATCTCATCTGATGTTCGAAACGAGTGTTGCCATTAGGCACTCTGCAGAAATGCAGTGAGGAAAGAGAATTGCACGATTCTCAACAACTCCGTGTCTGCACACTGAAACAAAAGGGTTCCTGCCGTGGAAACAAGTGTCAAGTGTAATTGTGTAATATGTATGTACGTATGTAACAGTGCGTAGCGTAGTAAATAGTAATAACCCTTCCCTCTGATTCTCCTGCTGCAATGAGGAGCTCAAGTGGCTCTTCATAAAAGAATAGAGAAAGCGACGGCAGTATATTTATTTATATAGACGATGCTGGCACATAAAAAGGATATTCAAAGAGATTCAGACGAGGAAATGGAATCGTATTTCCTTTTCCCATCTTCTGTCTCTGCACACATTGGGCTGCCTTGCACTTGGCGGCCTAGTCGCCTACCAACACATCTGCCCCACAAAAACTCTTGTAAAAAGCCAGGCTTTGAATCCATTGACTTGCCATGGGAGGCTGCTGAATTAATATAGCCACACTATTCATACAACGCATGATACGGGCACTTTTAGCAACTAATATTTGAAGAGAGTTATTGCAGGGCTGTGCAGATGCGGGAATTAAGTGAAGAGGCAGCAAAGGCTCTAAAGGCTCCTAGAGCAGTCAGGAGTAGATCTAAGGTTATCGTTATGGGCACTACATGCAATATCCAACTACACATAATATAGAGAGAGAGAGGCGTAGGGAGAATGGAGATTTAATTGGACTGGAGTGGGAGTAAGACGTCTGGAGAAGGAAGTAGCTGTGGATGTGGGGCTCTCGCAGACGTTGGAGGGCAGGGGAGTGGAGGGAAGAGAGGCATCTATAATGCATGTAGATTTGGCCGTGTATTATGCAGGAGATAGGTACGAGGGCCGTGGTGGAGGCGATGCGACGTGATGTTGCAATCCTCAGAACAACTCTCGACAATGGGCACAAAGACGATGGAGCCCAGAACCGGGAGATAAAGCTAAAGCTAAAACAGCTCAAAAATCTTTTGTCAGTTACAGCTCCCCTTTGTTATTCTTACACTTTTACTTTCATTTTCACTTTCACTTCTCATTCACAATGAGTTCTTTGAATCTCAGCTGACGATGCATGGTTTTTCTTTGTACTAATATTTCCTTTGCTTTCTCTTTGTCCCTCTTCTCCCCACAACTCTCCAAATTCCCTTCCCCTCTCCCGACTACAGCTAGACTTACACTCCTCCTTACTAACACTACTAGAAAGGCAACTACAGACGCCATTGCCTAATCCTCCACTATCAACCACCGTTAGAAACCCATTGTCTACTCTCCATCAGCCTGTCCATATCATATACACATTATCCGCACTCCCTCATCATATCCGTATCAAATTCATACAGAACTATCATTAAGTCTTTCTACCTGCCAGCAGCGTCATTTGATCCCAATAAAAACGAATGCTCCTCTCATAAGTGGCACCTGATTATACTTTTCATTCACTCCTGCATGAATATTCTCTTTCTCTCTCAACTATTTTCAAACCTAGCTAAGAAAATTATTTCATTCCAAACAAATTCAATTCTTTTAGAAATAGAGGGGTAAACTGAAGTCGTTAGTAATTTCCCAATAGAATTTGAACTTAGTTTTATTAGAATGAGACCATGCAACTGAACAAAATTTGTTAACAATTAAAATCACTGCGTAGCACATTTAACCTAAAACAATAAGGATATAACAATGAAAGTACGCCAATTAACTTCATTAATAGACACAATTTAGGTACTAAATTAACATTAATTAAGAAATTAGGTTCACACGAAATACAAAAGTTATTTTTTAGAGATTTTAACTATTTCAAGGTTTTTTTAACCTAGTTAATTAATAAATGTCACAGTAATCCACAGTATTCCACAGTTAAATTTTAACCAATTTCTGCCAATAATGTCAGTGTTAAAAATGCTGATGGGAGGAAGCCATAGCGCAAGCTCATCACTGGAAATTATTCGAAAAGCCAGAGCTGAAATATTCTCTTCTGCTCACTTATTTTACTTTTCAAAGGTTTGGAACGAACACTATGCGTATTTGTTATGTGCCTTAATTATAGACTAGTAAATAATACTTCATAGTCTTGTTTACTTAATGCTGGTATATATTTCCATTTTCCTGTTTGTACGAAGACTTTGACATTATAGAATGGAATTATGTAAAAGAATGTGATTAGAAAATATATCTGACGTTTGCGTGGTAACAAAGACAGGTCTTTGAAGAATAGAGTTTTGTGTGTGCATGTTTGCTTATTTTCATTATGTGTATGTTGACCGGAAATACGTTGGCTAGAAGTCATAGTCGAAACATGACTAGTGGATATTCCTGTGATGATGTATCCCTTGAGACAGCATCTCACAATCAGTTAGCCTTGTCATACTCATAGAGAGAATAAAGATGTCTGAAAATAAATGGATGCAAGAAAAGTTTCTTTATTTTTTCAATATCTCGTTGTTTGTAGCTGTAGGATGCTCTAAGTAAAACTCTTTCTTCAGTTTACGGAAGCTACACATTGTTCCTGTTTTCTTTTCTTGTTCAAGATTTTCCCTCTGTATGCCTGTATACGGAAGTAGGCATACTAGGAGTAGTAGTATGTGAAGTAGATAGACATCAGTTATTTTTGTCAAATAAATGTACTACCTAAGAATATAGTTTGGTGTTCGTGCTTATATATGTATGCTGATGTGGAGCAATGCGGCTGGTTGAATTCATGTATGCATATGTATTCTTTGCTAGCAAAGACAAATTGGGGATTATAGAGCGCTGTTATAGTTATAATATGTGTATATTTATTCTGTTGCGGAAGCAACATTTTGTGAACGTTCTGTCCGCCTGTCTGTCCGCATTTGTAGGCAACAAGATAACGTCGTCAAATTCTATGAGGGCGTTTTTGGGCCAAAAGAAATTAAAATGAGACAAATTGGACACAGCCATTAGGCGGTGGGTTACGACTCTTCACCTTTGAAGCTTAATATTTCCTGAAAGGGTAAAATATCTAGTTAGTTCAAATTTTCTAAATGTTTTTTATAAGCAAAGAGTAAAATGCCTGTAGAAAACAGGATAATTGAGGACAATAGATCAGGAATGATCACATATTTGACATAAATATAACACAGTGTCACGTTGACGTAGTGTGTGCGACTTTTCTGTAGGTCCAAATTATGATCTTGCGACACCATAGAGCCATCTATGCGTCGCTCCCGCAACTTAGCTACACCCATGTCCTGAATGGTTTATTTCGTAGGCTGTTGTATATGGAGGGGAAGAGAGGATGAGATAGAGGAATGCGTATTTGTAGCCAAGATGAGTAGACAAGTCGAGTCAAGTCAACTCCAGTGAAGACAAGACCAGTCAACTCAACTCACTCAGCATAGACAGGATAATGTAAGAATCCCCATTGATTTTTGACCAACTTTGGCACTGCTACAAGAAACTTTTCTGTTGACTTGCATTGTCTCTTTTCTGTGGACGAGAGCAGTTGCTGTGGTGTTGCGACCATCTTCTTTCTCCTCTCCACCAGACAGCCGTTCTGTGTGTGGCCTACACTGAGGAGAAGGCCTTCCTGGGATTCCCACTCCCTTGGCCCTTTCTTCGTTATCTGCCTACACTTCCGAGACTTTCAACACCGGCTCCTTGGCTGGACTCTCAATTTGTCTTGGCTTGACTCCGGCCGCGACTCTAGAGATGCCATCAAAGAGCATCAAGGGGTGCATTGCATAGTTCTCCACTTCCTCGCACCGACACTGTACAAATATCCAGCTCCCTGTAGCCACTGCAGCAGAATACAATGCATCCAAATCCCATTCTCTCTCTCAACAATTGAGATATAAAAATGATCTAATGGAAAAGTTGGAGAATTTATTGCCAATTGCACTTACACCACTGGCTACGCGCTGGGTCACGAAACTCGAGAAAAATTGATATTATTTCTCGCCTCAAGACGTTGACTTGCAAACAAAAGGAAATAATAGGGAGAAAGTACAAGTATTGATACTTTCACTTGTCCCATTTGTTACTTTTCTCCAAGTGATTAATGTCTTTCGCAATATCATCGGCTGTGAATCTGTTGCTGTTTCCATTGATCCCCACATTCCATATAGGTAGCCAGCCATATGCCTCTCTGTCTACCTACCTAACTCCTGCGTTCACTTTCCCTCTCCTTTCTCCTCTCCATCCCCAAATCTAACATGTGAGTTCGACTATGTTATTAAAATTTCGACAAAATCAGTAAATCCACCTTGCGTCACCGTGACATCCGTTATCTTATGCCATGATGATTGGAAACATTATATTGTTGCCTCACTCCGTCCCATACCTACTCTCAAACATATCCCACTAAGAGATGACATAGAGATACTGAAAGCTCCTATATAGCTGTACATTCCATATCGATCGGTGACAGTTTGCACAGCGAGATCCTGTCTTCGTCTGCACCATCAACTGTTGTAATGTAGACAGTAGAGTCCACGATTAGAATTTGGAGACATTTTTAAGCCCTTGTTGGCGTACACACAGAGACAGGCTCTGAAAAGGCTGAGCAGAAGTTAGTGCAATTAGCATTTGAGACAGGGAGAGAGAAGAAGGAGTGGTAGCGTCGGAAATATTGCACATTGTAAGTGGATTGTAGGAGGATGAACCTGATCGTCAAGTTTCAAGCGTGCACTAACTGCAGCGCGATCGGTTTACACCTCTACGGTAGTGAGTCAAAGAACTAGCCTGGGACATGATGTTAAAGCCTGTGGGATTTGATTTGGTCGGATGATTTCCTGTCTTGTTCTTCCACTTGAAATGAAGATGATCCCGATTAGTAGACTGATAGTATTACTCTCTAAGAACAAAGTGTCGACTGCGTACTCTGCATCTAAGCAGCCGAGCCAGTACTACTTTCTGCAGCTGCAAATGTCCCTATCGCGAATTTTTCTGTATTTAAGGAAAAAGTATGAGTCAGGGATGGTCCCCTCCTAGTGATTACCTTACCGTTGTCTTAGGCAGCTACGGCTTGGCTCTAAGTCCTTCTGCCTCACTGCTTTATCGGCTTACAGATATTATTACGCTTTATCCCATTTAAGATTTTTCGGATGATGAGCGATTGTCTTCCTTGCCGTCCTCTCCTAAATGCATTACCCTGGGAGAAAACTAAAGAGCCCGACATATACGGGTCGCGTTACATACAATGTTACCACTACTTACTTTTTGCTATGAAACTGTCACAGACATCGACCCCGGCAATTGAAAACCGGCGGAGGCCTAAAATCCCACGGCCGCAGAAATCTTTGTCGGCACGGCGGCGATCCAAAATGTTAGGAAAAATATTCTCACTTTTGATACATTAACCAAGAATGAGAAAAATGTTTAGTGATAATTCTCTGTTCTGTAAAATCAGCCATGAACCAAATTTTTGGCATTTTACAAAACAAATCTCTTTACTTTATTTCGGGGGGAGAGCTTCTTCTCCTAAAGCCAACCTTATTATGCCAATGGTTTTGCATTATAAAAACTCATAGTGAAAAAGTAAAAGGGAAAGGAATATAGCGACTAAATTATTGTTAAAAATCAAATAAAAACAATTTGTTTGATTCATAAACGGAAAAACATCTAGTCCAGATTCAATCAAAATCCTTTGTCGTCGGTCAATTTTTCTCGGCGGCGGCGGCTGGGAATTTTTGCTTGGCGTTGGCTGCGCACCGGTGTTGATGTCTGATCTGTAGTGTAAGTATAGTTCCTACTACTCATATCTTTCACAACGACATTTGCTCTTGCAAGATTTCTTTCCTGTTTAGTAGTTTGTGCTGGATATTTAAATAGGCAGTAAAAAGAATAAGAGAGCAATTCCAGGGATATGAGGAGTAGGCATTTTGCTCAGCGAGGTGAAAGCGTTGGAGTAGCTCCACTGTGAGCCAATATTGCCGGGTATTTGAGATAAAAGGAAGGTCATTCGTGCAGAAATAATGAAATAAGTTTCTCTGCGCTGCAATGTGCAATGGAGCTGGAGTGAAAAGGAAGGGAAAGCTATGCGTTTATTGTCAGAGTATTTGTAATCCTAATGAAGATTGATAATGAGAAGGAATATAGATGTCAAGACGTTCGTCCTTCTTGCTACATGGTCCTCCATTGAATTTGGAAGCAGCCGCCAATTTACTATAAAAGGCAAAACCCAGACTACTAACTAGCGAGGGAATGCTGTTTATTTATGCAGATATGCCTCCACATAAATATTGTCTAAGGAGCGGGCCATACACATCTGCAGCTTGCTAAATATCAAAAGGTGTTTTGTTTCTTCAACACAGAGCTAAGTAGTGCACATAAAGATTCCCTTTGAAAGACGGATGAATGGGAAGTCAATTTAAACGTCTATTTACTACAACGAAGTAATGGTGGAGGAGAAAAGTCAATTTATTTGCGCTCCGTCTAAGCTAGCGTAATATGCGAACTCTTTTTCTTTCATCTTCCTTGCCCGTGAAATGCAGTTACAATTAGCTCTCTCCCTAATTCACTGCTTCAACGAAACTGCGTATCTTTTAAATTCCTGGCAACAGTTTGGTTCAATGTATTCAACAGCGTAAATTTAACGGAATTTCCAGTTAAAAACTGAAAAATGGGCAAGAAAGCCTGACTTTTTTGCCCCATGAGCAAGACATCAATAGGAATGGCTGTGGCAAATCTCCAAACGACCTTCACGTCTTCTTTAGACATTGCAAATACTTTAGTGTAGTGCTAACACAGCCATATACACGTTTTCGGATCCTACGAATTTTTTGATTGATTGCAAATAAATGTTCAAGAATATTGAACGATTTCACAAGTACGGGTAATGAGTTGAAGTCTTCTTCATTACAATTCTCTGATTAAATATTAACAGAGTTCCTAGTAGAGCGAAGAGTAACCAATCACTGGATATCTGCTTTAACTTATCAGTTTATTGTGTCTCTACAATTTCAAAATTCCAAGTAAGCTAATTGATGCATATTCCCCCTATTGAAGTTTGAGGGGCTGTTAATTGTGGGTTGGTGGGGAGTGGGGGGCCGGCGAGATGTGGGGCTAAATTTAATTCCAATAAGAAGGAATGGAGGGGAGGGTAGTTGAAGATAGTTGTTCTGACAAATAGCTATCTGAGAGGCATTTACATTAAAAGACAATAAGGGCATGTAAATAGCTGTATGTGTAGATGTGGAGTTTCGGTGGGAGTGCTGTTGCGGGCAATAAGTAAGTGTATTGAGAGCAGGAGGAGGGAAGTGCCTTTGGAAGGAGTGAGACGAGAGGAAGTGGAGGAAGGAAAAGTGAGTCTATGGAGAAAGTGCCGTTGCCGACTGCGGTGTCTGTGCTTATGCATCTCTGTCAGGGAAAGGGAAACTGGAGCGAAATCCATGCAAGGCATAGTAATGCCCGCATTATAAAATGGAAGGAGGGCAGGCGGGAGCTTTCTCTGTGGTTTTGTTTTCATCTTTCCTACTATTTTCATATTAGCTTTACATTTTAAATGTAAAATTGATCGGAAGGATAGCGTGCTCTTTCCTACGCTTCTCCCCACTACTCCCACACTCTGGCAGGGATAGACAAGCAAAGCAACTACAAAGCGCGCACATTGGCATCTTAGCATTTTATATGGCCCATGGCTTATGGCACTTACAGCACTCACTACTCCGCGTCAGGACGAACTATTAGATGGGATGTCCTATTAGGAGTTAGAATGGAGTGAGCATTATCCATCCCCTTCCAAGTAATAAATACTCGCTAATGTCATAACTTTGAGTTTTAACTCTGAGACATGATTGCACTAATTAGTAATTAGTGAAACAGGGAAACCGCTGCACTTACCGAAACGAACGTAAATTGACAGCTGATTCGATGGGCGCCTAAGCATCTACTTTCTCTCCCGTTCTCTCCGACATAGTTTCATAGCACGTGTGTTTAGCTTTCCCTTGACGGCTGATTTAAGAGGGACTTAATTTGTCTTCGACTGTCATAATAATATGACATCAGTATTAGGAAACTTACATGCCTAGCTTCATTTCTCTTCTCCTGAATTACATCATAGAAAAATCCTAATTTGGGTATATATTAGAAGGAGGAATTATTTTCATAAGTATCTTGGCACCGCGTAGTCATATTTAACATAGATGGGCAAAATACATAGTAAAGTATTTTGAAAATACTTTGCTAAAAATACAAAATGTTCAGGGATCCTGACAAAATACATCGCTTCACCGTTTGGAGACTTTCGGGTAATCGTAATCGTCTTTCGGGCAATCGAGTAATCGTCGACTTTCGGGTAATCGTGGAGACTTTCGGGTAATCGTAATCGTCTTTCGGGCAATCGAGTAATCGTCGACTTTCGGGTAATCGTGGAGACTTT
>JAAAYG020017822.1:0-19933 GCA_009936455.2 Tomocerus minor
TCCCTTAAATACTTTACTTTTACGTAAGAGGTTAGTCTCCATAGCTCTGCTAAGTTTAAAATTTTCCTAACAAGTAAATAAGGTTTAGTCGTACTTAAGCAATGCATTGGAGTTCAGATAGCCTTTGAAGCCCACCCACATGTTGGTGAATAAACTTTTTCTTACTAAGTGAGTTGGTCGCCAGAGGCTACTTCGAGTTTCCATCCGCTGATTTTAGGCTCAATAAGTGAACGTCATTCTCAACGCTACTTTGTTTTACAGCATCACTGCTGTGGTTTATTTGTAAACATTTTGCCAGTTCGCTCGGTGGTTGCGTGTACTGATAAGAGCGGATCTGGAGGGTTTTGTAGCACAATGCATTATCTTCTTAGAGTAAAGGGAGTGAGTAGAATTGTATTATTGGTCTGGGATGGAAACTAATGGTAAGAAGGAGTAGGTTGGATTTTTTCTGCATTTAATTTTGGGAAGGCAGAGGCCGTAGTCATGTGTCGTGTCTGGTCCATTCCATGGCTGACTGACATCCTCCCGCGTGTGGCTTGCTTCTACTTTTTATACAGGAAAACTTGGCAAGAGTCGTGGCTAGAGACGAAGATGTAGCTACCTGGGAAGTGGAGAAAAAGGCTGAGAAGGCTGGAAGCGAGGGCAAAAGGAAAAGTCCATTTTGGAAATGGTAATGTACGTGGATTTTCGTGCCTGCCGTTCTATTCCATTATTAGCTTTCCAGATGAGCATCGTACATCTTAGTAATCATAGACGGGGCCATTCACTGCGCTCTATTGTGCCGGACGAATATTAGCTACATTTGCATTGCCTACTCACTGACTATTTTCGGTCACACCATTTCATCTTCCATCCTTCTTAAGAAATGGATGTGTGGGATAAGGTTGCCTATAAGCAGACACTGCGTAGTCAAAGTTGTACTTTGTACAATAATCCGCATCCGTGGTCGACTTTCACTCCATCAGCAAAAGGAAAGTACGGAGAAAGGGACGAGACACAGAAGAGGACTATATAATATTCAGCTCCCTCTCCACTCAGCTTTAGCATTCCCCCCATCTCATTTACAAAAGTAAATAGAAAGAAATAGAGAGCTGGTTCTTTGAGAAATGATGTTGCTGTAGGTATGTGCGTGCATGCAGATATTATGAGATGTCCTTCTGGATTCTGCTGTTGCGAATAAAAATCGTCTGGAGTGAGTGGTGGCTGGCTGGCAGGGCTAGTTCTCTGAGATGAAGGGATATGGGTAAATGTTCTGCAATGACTAGTCGTTAAATCCCATTTAAAATAGTATGAGCCTACTTTCCGTTTCTTTGTGATCGGATTCCGATAAGAAATCGCTCACTCCAATGAGCCAATGCAATTTATTGTGAAAAGAAAGGAGCCGAGAGGCAGAAGGATTTTCAACTTATTTTGATTCATTTGATGAGATGGAGATAGAAACTTTATTTTCTCTCGGGAAAAGTCAGACGTACAACTGAGTCTGCTACGGAAGACAATTCTTCTGCGGCCCTCCTAGTTCCCATCCTATTTCCTCCAGACAACATTAAAAACCACGGGCACAATGTAAATTCTTTTTCTCTAATAACATTGCACAAAGTTATTGTTCTCCCTCTAGTAATATCTACATCAGAAGTTATCTTCTACTTTTTCTCCTGTCAGTGTCACATTCACTTTTCATATCTCACTCACCACCACGATACCCTTGTCAAATTTTAATTAATTCCGCAGACTTGCGCACACTCCTGCCGTTCAACAAGGACACCCTTAAAAACAAATACTACAACATTTTTATAAGCCACTGACTGTGTGTTAAGAATCAGGAGCTAACTTTTAAGTAGAAGTCTAGAAAGAGAAAAAAAACTTTTGTGTTGGCATTACGGGTGTTTAGTAGGTACGTATAGATACATGTGGAGTGTAGCTACCTAATAATGTTAACTATATTTACGGGAAGAAGCCTTTGTCATCCTTCATTATACTCAAGACTTTAGGTAGGTAGCACAGATAAAGTTTCATCCCTGCTACATAACAATATATTTATTTTTGAGTTGAGTTGGTTTGTATATCTTCAATGGATGGATTATTATTGTGTTTGTCTACGTAATGATCATAAGAGGGAAAACATCTTCCCACAATGCTTCCCTCCAAGGCAAAAGAAAATGATGTATTGCACTCACATTCCCTGCCAACTTTTCACAAACACAGATAAATATAATGCGAATCTTGTCTAGGAAAATTATATGCCCTATGCCTAGCATCATATAAATGTAGCAGTATTGTTACAGTTCTCAGAGTTCTCGTTGGTTGGCCTCCACTCAGCCACGTCTTTCTTAGCTAAGCCATCCCCTGTAGTTACTTAGCCCTGAAGACACAAATATGCCATAATAATATACAGTCGCTTCAAAAATAAATACTCGTAGATATGAATTTAACCGTTTTATACCTAGTTACTTTTATGAGTTCAATATTTCACATGACATCTGTTATTCCAATGCTATAACTTAATTACATATAAAATTGATTCAGAAATCCCACTGACACAGGGAGGAGGATTTTACTTGGTGCAAAATTCATATCTGTGAGCGCGAGTTTTTTTAAACCGACTAGCGACTGTAGCTATATCTCTAGTCACCTAGGTACTTTATTTGTACAGTAAAACATATTCTCAGGGATCTCAGAACATGAGTTGTAATCCTTAATCTTGATAGCTCCTTTAAAAAAAAGTATTTGTATATAGTAGCGCCATCTACCCACCACTCTTAAATATAAATTGGTTTACACAAGAACATCAAATAACAAAATTCCTTTTCAAAAACTAAACAAGTACCTAAGTAGTATATTTTAATTTAGAATCTAGACTAGACCGAATAATGGAAAAATTCCTTTAGGATATTTAAGATGAACTCTTTCATTAAAAATCCATTCGGACATTCAATCCTAAAATGAGAAGGGATGGATGGAGTGTAGCTTGGAGCTGTAATTTCACTCCTCCACATCCTACATAAATTCTGCACGTTTTCAAAGGAAAAATAAACAGGAAAACGTCTTTGCTGATGGGTGAAACCAATATTTGTTTTTATCCTCTCCACTCGCAGTTTAGTATCAAATGGGTTACAAAGATGATTCACAAAGATGAATGACGATCCGCCCTCATGGTTAGGTTTTTCTCCCCAAAGAAAGCTCCCTCCCACACAGCATGGCTGAGTGGAACTTCTTTTTGGCCATATTATAAGTGTTTCCCTTTAGTGGGCCTTTTAGTAGTCAGATATTGTGTTGATGTCAGTTGATTCAATGCAAGCCGCGGCTGCTACAACTTGCACTACCTACATTATTTGTCCCAGTAGTCGCTAGCTGCACTTACATACAAAAGTCAGTTTTATTGGGACGTTTCCCTGGCTTATCTCGACCAGTTTTTCTCTGAATTATTCCAAGTTGTTGGCGTCTATTGTGAATCGAGCATTAAAATCTGTTAGGGAACTCCATCCATCATTTCTCCATTGTGCGTGTAATTTACTCTGTTAGGATTTGTGCTCAAGTACAAATCTTCCACTTATTATAAATCATCTTGCAAATATCTACTGCTTGTAATCGCGAAAGAAAGTACCTAGTAACATCGATGCGCCTATTGAAAAACTTTATAGCAGGCTTACACGTGCTGCTTGCTTAACGTTAAGCAACCTCAAGGTAGTTAGTGAAGCTATTCTTCTGCGATAAATTCTTTTTATGTAGTGTTACTCCTAACAATGTAGCCGATAATTTTGTTTACACTGCAATGCATTTTGGCAAATCCGAAGAAATATTTTTCGCGTTGCACATATAATTATCATGTATACAGTAAACTTAGTAATTTTTGCGTAACAGTCGGAGAACTCACCAGTTCAAATTCTTTCCTCACAATTATTTATCTGTAGCATCTACCATGACCGGATCCAGATGAGGGGGCAGCCCCCCCCCCCCGAATTGGAAAAATGTTCAAAATTTTCAGCGCTTCGCGCGAAAGAAGCCTTTTTTCATCAATTTTTAGCCGTAAACAGCAAAATGTTTTGCCTGCAATAAAATGTATTTGGCTTCGGCCCCTCCCCCCCGAAATTTATTTCTGCATCCGGATAAGGCATCTACTGCCAATATGTACGAGATATAGTCGTTTGTAGCGTACTACCTACAGAATTTATCACAGCTAAAGGATATTAAGAGTGTATACTAAATTGAAATTAAACGTCACCTCCCCGTCCACGCCCTTAATTGACGCCAAGTGCATTTGCAGCAGATATACGTTATTCGGTCATTTCTTGAAAAGAGTGCTCTAGCTTCTATTTAAATTACATTTGTGTGCTTCGATTAACTTAAGGTTTGAATCTTAAATTAATTCTCTGAGCAGCGAATGGGTTGGTATCTACAATATATCACTATATATGTACCGAGTAATGGTAATTTACATTAACTTTTTAGCAAATCCTATTCTGAGAGGGAGGGAATGTCGGTTATGTTACTTGCCGGATAACTTCAAAAGTGTAGTAATATGCAATCTCATCTTGATATAGTATTATTTTTGTTTTTTGTTGTTAAAAGAAAGACAAGGAGCGGATATGAAAACCGCAATACCAAGTGAACTTGACAGTTCAATTTTTCACGGAAAAAAGAAAGAGGACGAGAATAATATGAGAAGAATGTCTCGCTATTTGAGATGTAATCAGATATGAAGAATGGTTCGTCTCAGTAGTGATGTAGCTTAAAGTCAAGTAACCACTGTCTGTACGCAGCATTGCCAGCATCAGACAACTTTGTTTTTGTTAAGTCAACAAAGCAGAAAATCCAAATATTTTTTTTCATAGCGTCCCTTCATCGGCAAACTAATCATTTTTCCGCTCAATTTCCTTATGAGATAATTTATTCTGGTTGCTCAGCATGCTTTTACTGATTATATCCGCTGTGTATGGAATTATCTGTCATGTGACTATCGATCTAAATGGATACTTTTCTTTGTCTATATGTAGATTCGTAAACTTAAAATAAATACTAGTTAACTGGGTATATTTTTTGGAATGAGAATTAGAAGCCATCAAAAACCAAAGCTTTTTGCATTATTCAGTACCTGAATGGTGCTTTATATAAATAAACATTCTGTCTCTCTTTTTGTCGGTCTGTCTGTCGGCAACTAAATGTACATGTAATCAGGAACGTAAGAAGAGTCTAGATTTAAAAAAAGACATTCGTAGGGTAAAAATGTGGTCACTGTAACCACGGGCTCAAATAGCGCCACCTAACCTGCACTTTAGCAACTGTATTACACCTGCGTTGCTACAGTTTATGATTGCGCGTAAAGATCAGATGACAAGGATGCCAGAAATAATAAGATATGCATTCATTCGCTACATTTTTTCATCTCTTTAATATTACTTTAATACCATTAGCAAGCAAAACGATTAATCTGTCGGGGGCTGCACATTTCCTTTTTTGCAGTCATCAATTCCAGCAAAACGTAACTTAGAGTAGTGCAGGAAAGAATTCAGTTTGCATGAGATTGTGGCTTAGATTATGGAATCTCACTTTTCGTAAGCATTACCCGCTACCAGGAAGAAATGATTTGGGAAAAGTAGACTAACTTGTTTTGTCTTCTGTTGCAAATATTTACTGTTGCTCAACTGCAAAATCATAATAAAAATGAGAAAAAGTGAAATACTCTGTTTCAACAATAATGTTATGTGCGATTAGCATTAAAAAAAGAAATCTAAGTAAATCATTTGCTTTAACTTAGTATCTATGCTCATTTTTGGACTGTTAGATTTCTATATAGACTTGTAAAATAATCGGCTAGGGTTTGGGCTGTTAAGATAAGCATTAATGGAGTACCATTATTTTTAACGTCGAGAAATCAAAGTCTTTTATATGCAGCTAATACATGCGACGATTTAGTTGTCGGTGTGGGCAATTTGGAAGTGAAAAAGCCGTCAATCAACAGAATTTGCTTACAAGGTAGAGCCGACACGCTGACAGTGAATTTGCATAACTGGTGCGCAGCAAAACAGAGGTGGGCATGAATAAGAACATGTGGAGGAAGTCGTGATATTTTATCGCTACAGGACATAGCTAATGAAGTTGGCGTATCTGGTGCAGTGGCAGGCAGTCGTTGTGTAATGGGCACGAATTGAGAGTGAAAGATGATTTTTGGAGGGATTTTAAAAGTGTGGTGATTGGAGAGTGGCTATGAAGAGAGTTGGTGGCGGCGGAGAGGGAGGAAGTTGGGCGAGGATGATGGACGGAGGACTTTTCACAGATACTTCCAATCGCTTTCAAGCCTGGCTTGTTTCTTTAGTCATGTCATTTGTAAGCATCATCAGTCACACAGATAAAGGGACTGGAGTGCAGAGCACGTGTCCCGACTCCTCTCCCGCACAGCTTCATTACATGCACAGCTCTGTATAAACTAATGTGATCAAAGTGGAGCGTAGGCCATCACACCCGCCCGCCGAGCCAGGGAAAGACTAATGCTCCTATCTAATATCTGTCACTCTCACAAAATATTTCTACTGCTCTACCTGCTCAACGACATCAAACCTGAATGTCATGACATGCATTATAAATCCCAGAATTCCTGTGCAACGGCCCAGCTAAACTCCTCCAACATATGCACACTTTGCCACCACGACATCCAAAATCCTCCATATGTATGGAATTGGCATCAGGGACAACTAGCGCTTTCACCCACCGACTTTCCACTTTCCCTCACAACCTACCGACACACAACCTTCACAAAGAGAAAGAGACGTCAAGTTTATTTCGCAAAAAGGGCAAGGATATGTGCGTCCTATGCATTCCCTACGCAATATATCCCACTCATGATAACTATATGCAACTCGAAGCTATGCCAACTCTTTAAATACAATTCTTCTATTTAAATGTGACATTATATCTTGTTGGCTAATATTATAGCTTTTTATCCTGACCAAATGTGTTACACTTCACAATTGGCAAACTTTTTAAAAGTCAAATAGCATCAAGTGTAGAAATAGTAAAAGTCACCCATAAACAAGTCACATCAATAAAAGCTGTTACAACCAAAGATTCTTCTCAGTCCAGCTCACATGTATAAACCCCATTTTATTATGCTAAGCAAAATGTTTCATCAAATAAAAATCAGGGACCAAATCTTCGAAACATCGTAAAATTACGATATCGTATTTTCCATGGATATCTGTCCATTTTGCATGGTAAAATATTTAAAAATCAAAATTTCCCAACGGTGAATTTACGATCGTAATTTTACGATGTTTCGTAAATTTGGTCCCAGGTTGTTATCGCTGTTTCCTGAATTGTATACACATCTTATGCTTCAAACCCAATATTTATTTTAATAAAGATGGAGTAATCTTAGTTGAAATTAGGATTAGACTATTTCTAAAGGTTTGAAGTTCATTCATTTGTTGTAAAACTCATTTATCCAATATTCTTCATTCTACTTATCCTTTTATACTAAGTTGTTAACTTAGCGAAAGTTTAGAAAGGAAATGTACGCATGATAACTGCCATAGTTGAGCCTTATCATGCAGGGCAGTGAAAAGATGATAAAACAATACAAAACATTTATTATAATTACTGAATCATTAAAATAACAATTGAGACTCTTCAATACAAATGTTGTGTTGGATTTGAATGTACATTCTTGCAATACTTTTACAAGTAAGTACAAGTTCCGGAGTAGGGACGTGAGTGATTCATCGCACTTACTACAGGCTACTGCAAGTTAGTATAACAGGCTATAACAATTAACTATTATGGAAAACTGTATTAAAATACGAATTATGTGTATACTATACGGTATCATAAAAGTTGTCTATATTCTTAAGACTTCAAATAATTTGTTTGAGTTTTATTGAGAGTTTTAGAAGGAAATTCCCTCTCTAGAGATTTCACCACTTATCATATTGAAGAATACTCTCTAAGTTTTAAACCCCCTTCAGTAATTCTCTAGAGAAATACGATGGCTATATTGCCTAATAGTAGTCTAATATTCTTTAAGCCTAAAATTATTCCAAACCCGTAATTTTTCTAGCTGATCAAAGGCTTAATTTTAAGTGAACTTGATTATCTGTGTGCTCCTTCCTAGAAATGGATTACTTAAAGCAAAGATGTAGACAGTTGCATGCAGTCTCATCTGAGAAGCTTTTAGGCAATGTCAACATTCCATTTGTCTTTACTAATATTAGCTTAACTAAGTGCTAATCATTGCAATATTGAATTGTAAAATTGTAGTCCTAGCTGAAACTGCATATTTATAGCACATTACATGAAATTGCACAAGTAGCCTTCTTCCAATAATTTTGTATGGCTCATTCACAGGCTCTTGGAAAGAATTGTGTTTGAAGGATTGAGCAATAGCAATAGGAAAAATTACATAATGTTCATAGCAGTTATTTTATTCATGTAATATTGTACAATTAAAAGCTCACCCCCCTTTGGTTCTTTTTAATTTCAGAATGAGATGATACTGGACGCTCTGACGCATCTCTCTGATCAGAGCAGCTCTCATGCCAGTTTGGCATCTTCTCTCAGGTAAAGAAACTTTATTAACAATTTTAAACTCAATGGTATTTTGCTATTCAAGTGCCAGTAATATGAAAGGTTTCAAGGAAATATTATGGTCTTTTAATTAATATATACTTAAAAATATAAAACAAGGGCATCGTCTGCTAATCAATTGAATAGGTAGCTATAAAATGTTATCATATCATAAAAAATGGCTTAAATTACTTTTGAAAAGTTGTTTTTCCATTCCACAAACGGAAAAAATTCGCATCTAGCCTATAAAACTGCTGTTTCTACTTCCATTAAGAACGCTATAGGTCAGCACCAAAGTTTCATGGATGATTGACTTACAATTATAAGGAGAAGTATACAAAGATAGATTAGGCTAGTGCCATTTCTACCATAGCTATATTATTAAGCCTGAAGGATGTATATTCCAAAATAAAGAGTAAGTACTAGTAGGTACCTAGTTTAGCGCCGCTAGCATCATGGCGATAACAAAAGTGTCTGGCCATGAAGGAAGGCATTATAAGTTGAAGGTTTTTAGATTTAGTGTGTCTAGTCTAGGTTAGGATGTTTTCCAATGCATACGCATTGTGCTCGAAAGGTCGAACACGCATAGTATACACAGGGTACACCAGAAGTAACTATGCTATAGGAATTTCTTTATGTGGATGTCATTTCGTCTTTTGCTGCCTAAATAGAATACTAAAATATTTCGCGCTTTTTTCAAGAACGCTACACTTTCACTTGCAGCCAAGTTGTTCCAAAGTGAAAGTTCTGCAGGTTTGAAGAGATATTGTAAAAATGTTGGTTGTTGGATGTGGTGCACCCTGTAGAAGAAAAGGCATTAAGCGAAAAGGAGCGAGGATTCCGGCTGAGGCTTACAAGTCTAAAAAATCCATAAACTACCGGTGAGAGATATCTCTGTTTGTTAAACGAGTTTTGCTACGAAAGAAAATAAGTACACGTTCTGTGAGAAGATATTAACGTAACTTGGATAAGAAGCCGTTTATGTCAGGATTTTCTACTTTTCTACGTGTCTACGGAGGAGAAAGGAGAAGCACAATGGCTTTCCTTTTCAGCTCACTAACAATAACTAGTACATAATATAACCATTTAACTATCACACACACAACGATAGAAGCCTAAATAACTTCATATAATAAATAGCCAATGAGATATTCAAACAAACTTTTACTATTTCAACCAATAGAATCACACGCGCTTTTGTTTTTTCTGTTGTCATGAAATCCTTTTCTGCGAGTGTAATTCCTTCTTTGTCCCCACACCTACTGGTGTTCTGCTATTCAACTCAATTGCCACAATCAATTTTACCCATCAAATAATATACGACACAAACAAACAATGAAATCTTTACTTACTTGAAAACGTAAGAATTGTACAGCTAATTCAAACTTTATAATATTTACATCAAGTCTTCCGGTTGACAGGATAGTACATAGTTCAGTTTTACTTACAGAGCTTTTATTTACACTCACAAAGACAACGATGAATTATTTTTTAACTCTAAACATTGCAAAGCAAGTATCACCTAAAATTATTTACAATCACATATGAAGGTATTGTTAGTGATTCATGATTAGTAATGAGTAGGTAGTGATAGTTCGTAGTGTATTATTTAATAATGTGTCTGGCGGGACAAGTTTTTAAACCTTTTTAATTACTCCAGCCATTAAAATAATGAACCACTAGGTATAAAATGATTGATCACGACATAGCCGTGTTTAGAACTCAGTTTCGGGAGGGGCCCTCAATACGGCCATGGATCACGATTTAGTAATAGAGACCAAAATCTTACAAAACTAAATATCTAACGATGAAAATAAGTAGTCCAAAAATAGTTATTTAAAACTTTATTTTACACTTGTATTATTCAAACTTATTTCAGACAATCTGGAAACTGAATGGAAAAAGAGATGGATTTTAAAGAGAATATGTAGTCATGAAAAACTATCAAAGTCCCCAAAAGCGGTTTATGGTTTTACTATCATGGCATTGTCCCGTTTCTTGTGTATCAGAATACACAAAAGGTGAACACACAAAACAGACGGTTTGGTAATTTGGTGGTATTTAGATGAGTGGGAATGGGTCGCGGGAAATGAAAGTGGAAGATGAATGGGCGTGGAAACTATAACGGAGGCAATTTTCTTGTTCTCTGTTGGTAATCGTGGGCGGGGATGTTGAATAGACAGAACTTTCTGTGATGATGAGAGTAACCAACAAAGAGGAGAGGGGATCTGAAAGGAAAAAGAAGCTGATACTTAAGAGGGCCAGTGGGGCGGAAGACGGCAACAGTAAAGACTGTTAATTTTCATTGAACTACTTCGGAGTGCTTCGTTTTCTGTTGTTCATTCATGTCCTCTATTCTCCTAAATAGTCCCATCTTCTTCTTAGTCTTCATATACCAATGGCTCTGTGGTCACCCTTCTCAGGACTTTTCAGATCGCATTCGTGTAGTATACACGTGATATACGAACTTTTCATTTGAAGATATCAGGACGAAGTGTAAGAAGAGAGCTGAAATGTTTTGTGACAGATTCAGAGAATGCGCCAGATTTTTAACTTATATATAATTGAACTTTAATTTTAATTAATATGCCAGTAACTTAAATTCGTAAAGCTTTTTAGACGTTTGGAATATATCTCTCTGGTTGAAAATTTTATTTTACACGCTTAAAAAGTTCCGAAGAATTATCCCATCCATTTTAAAGGTTTATCAGTTGGTAGCCATTTTTAATTGAGTTTTTTTTTGTTAAGTTTTGACCAGCTTTTGTTAAGTTTTGACTAATTTAAAAGTAGTGTAGAAGTTACAACAGCTCTAAAGTTTAATCTCATACTTTAATCAACGTTTGATGGCAATTTTTGAAACAGGTTATATCTTATGTTTATTTCAACAGAAATATGCTATATGAAAGTTCATGTTGACAAAGTTTGAGACGAGACGATAACTCAAGGGTATGCCCGTCATAAAAGTGAAAGTGTCCTCAGTAAATTACATATTGGAATAAATAGATAGTCATAAAGCTGTGGCTGTGTGGGGGCTCCTATTGTGGTATTTACGTTCGTTGTACGTATGTAGACGAGAGGAAAGAGAATTGAGAAAAGCTGAATGGGATCTTTCATTTTAGTGATTAAAGCTGCTCTCTTATCGTGCTCGCTTTGAAACGCGTTTTCTTCCGACTCGCATGTCTCAAGCAAAAATTTAATTATATAGAGAGGAGGGTAGGTATCTACACAGAAGACACACATCGCTCCTTTCTCGGCACACCACACCAACAGAACAAAACAGACAGTCGCTTATGACTTTCATTTGACATCTTTACTTTGCCTCCACGTTTTGGTGTGTGTGTGTATTGTGGCCTGGCCTGGCCACGCTACCCTTTCTTCTTTATCTAGCTTATCTTTACATAACATATATACATGAGACGCAAATAGTACTGACGAGGGAACTCCTAAAATGACAACAAAAATTGAATTCCGCAAGATAACCCCTTTTAGAACTTGAGCTTTAGATTGTCATCACATTGTAGCTCCATGTCCTCAATTATGTTTAGAACAACTGACTCAATTCGAAAACGGAAAGATGACAAAAATAATTTTTAAACAATTCTCTCGTTACTACCTGCTAATATCACTTAACTTGGAATTTTAGTCAAGTCTCAAAAATGTTGCCCTTAAAAATCTAAGACGCCGACACAACTTAATAAATAATATTGAAATAAAACGTTATCACAAAATAAGTCTGAATGAATTGATTTAGGTGCAAGGGCTGTACCGTACTGAAGAATAGTTATGCTTAACTGAACGATGTAATCATTTATTTATTTACAAAACGTGTTGATTCCCACACCAGAGTTACACACGCGCCTTTAGCTTTAAAAGATTTGACTATCTGAAAAATACATGAAACAAAAGGACAGGAATTAAAAATATGTCACACTTCTAGCTATATTAATGGAGTCATCGTTTAGAAACAATGATGTTTCGAATTGCAGATATAACGTAACAACGAAACTCCACTGGTCAGAGTGTCAACTCCTTGGAAAGACAGATTGGTAAGGCATAGCTCACTATAAATCTGTTAAAACTGGGTAGGAATCCACCTTTCCTTACAGTCTGCTACGCAGAAGGTAACTAAGTGAATGGAAGAATAGCACGGTTTTCATACGTGACTGACTGTGATTCGGAACAGCTGCTTCTAATTGTCTCCAACTCACTATAAAGCGCTAAAAAATGATATTTATTTAATATTTGGGGGAATACGCGACAATTGTAGATAACCTGACAAGTCGCTATTAGTGGACGATTTTTAGATACGCTTTCCTTTTTCTTATAACTTCCAAAAGAGAAAATAATGCTTCTAAGCATCCGGTCGGATTTGGCTTTCCCAACTCTCTCCTATCTACTTTCCTTCACTCTTCTCGATGATCTAGACGCTCCACTTGCTTACTGATCTAGACAAACAATGATAATGGAACAGAGAAATCCTGGCAAATTCAAGAGTCCAACTATTGCATATGCCATCCTTCCTTTAATAATATCGGTACAACAATAAATAGACATACGTACACTCCATTAGCTACTTCAATTCTGTTTGAGTACAGTAGTCCATTTAGCATGAATCCATCTGATGACTAACTTTTGCTCAATCCTATCTCAAAATATTTACTCTTTGCAAACAGTTTATATGTCAAGCCCTATAGAAAACCGGAGTTTCTGCCGTTTCCAGCTTTTGAACTAATAATTCACTGTTTACAATCATTTATAGGCAGTGGAATCACTTAGATACGAAGAAAAATATTTTATTTCGAAAGGAGATCAGATTTCAATTCCTACAGCGCAAAATTATCACAAGCAATGAACTGAATTATTAAAGTGCAGAATGTCCGCTCTTTAGTTAACTGGAGGTGGTAGAGGTCAAGAATTTTCAATTATGTTTCTCGCCCACTCCGCGTCGCACGTTATACTCTCTAATTAAAGCACACGGAGTGTAGCGCTCACATAATTATAATTATTGTCTAAGGTTCCGTGCACTCATCGGGGGTCGGCTGTGCCGACGCCCTCTGAGGTGCACTGGAACCTTAGCAAAGAATTATTTAATTATATTACCTTATTACAAAATCTTTTGATTTATGTTTGCAACAGAATTACTTTAAGGCTTCCTACTGATTATGACTATTGACAGGTTATGTTGGAAGTCTGAGGCAATAGCATGACAATACATATACAGAACTAAACATGGCCGTATTGTCCCCCCCCCAGAAATGTCCAGAAAAAGAGAAAAATTGAAAAAATGAGCAAGATTTTCCGCGCTTCGCGCGAAATGAAATATATTTCATAAGTTTTTGGGCTAAAACAGCAAAATTTCTCTCGCTACGCGCGAATTGGATCGTTGGGAAATAATGTAATAAAATTTATTTCGCTTTTCCCCTCCCGAAATTGAGTTCTAAATACGGCCTTGGAACTAAAAGTAACTCTCTGGGTTTTAAAAAGGCAAAATCTCTAGCCAAGTGATTGATTGTAATCATGAATGATGTTACTCATTTACAAAAAATTAACTTAAGGATTTCTAAATCTAAAAGCAGTTCAAAAAAGACAGTTTTCATAATTTTGAAATGAAAGGGTATACTCAATTAGCTAGAGTCGTATTGTGGCTGCTGATATGGCTTCATTCGAAAGAAAGAAAGAGAGTGTGACGCGGAAGGTTGACAAATGATTTGAGGAAATGGAATGCTCATGTGACATAGATATTCTAGTAGCATTGTTTGGAGTCGTCCACTCTGAAGTAATTAAAAGTTGATTGGTAGGCAATTTATATGGGAAAAAGTGTTCCAATCAGGATTTGATCTGCATTTGACACGCTCTACTTACTTGTTCCGTACTAGGAGTGAGTGGGTTCAATCCTTACATAACTTTTGTTAAGTGAATTTTGTGAATGACTGCATTTCCGGATTTTCAATCCAGAAGCTATCTTTGGTTTTCAAATATCCTATTAATAATGCAAACTAATTTTCAGTTTCATTTCAGTCACAAATGTAAATATAACTCATGACGTACCTACCTACAAAATAATTTTTATAGGAAAGTTAAGAAATAACCTTTACTTAATAAATCAATAGATTTTTGCTTCGTTAAATTCGACATTTCGGAAGCTTATTTTCAAAAGTTGTGGTTTTGGCAAATTATTATGGTCGTTTTCAAAAACAAAATTCTACTTGGTCGAAATCTCACATTTTTACTAAAATATATCGAGTTTAAGGACTAGCAGTTCTAAAGAACTGTTAGTCCTTACACTCGATATATTTTATCCGTAGCCCGTAGGTACTTGATGACCATGACATTATTACAAAATGCGAAAAGGCTGACTGTGAGTACAAAAGACACAGTATTTGAAATTTAATAGAGCACTGCTCTTAATGAAAATCAATTCCATTGATAATTATCATAGTCAAAACTACAATAATATTTAATTGAAAATTCCCAATATCCATTGCCGTTTTCCTGATTTTTAGCGACACCGAGTAGATTGCAAAGTTTGCAAGATTTTAATACCCGCATTTTTATTTTGGGTAGTAAGTCATAGGGTTTTATCAAGGCTGTGGAAAATTAAAGCTATAGCGGTGAAACGTGAAGGCCGTTTCAACGATAGAGAATTTATACCGAAATATAACACGTTATCTGATCTCAAATGTCAACTGAATATTAATGAATTTGATTGAAAGCCCTTCTCTGACACTGAGTTTTATTGTGTTTGCAGCATTTCAATTTAACATGTCACTTTGGCTACAGGATCTTTTTCTTACATCTTTCTGCTTATGACGTGCCAATGACTTTTATGATTTTATTAAACATGTACCATTATATTAACGTAAATACAATGAAAGCAAATTCTGATTCCTTTCCTTTTTGAAAAAACGGCACGTTGTGTGTGGATTTAAAATTTAGCATATTTTCCATTTGATCAAATGAAATTGACGCACGTGTGACGCCATTGCTTGCTATCAGAACTAACAACTAACGCTATTCAGCATATCGGATACTTTTTTGAGCATGTAAGTGTCGGGCTGGTCCCAAAATGTGAAAAGTGTGTAGAAGTCGGACCAGTTCAAAAAATTCCTACCTAAAACCATGTAATAATCTGCCCTTTTCAAACTGGTCTGCATCGGGCCACCACATTCTTTGATTTCCCAATTTTCCACCCATTTGGCCTTTTGTTTCCCACTTTTCCCACTGGGAAATTGGGAAACTTCCCACTCTTCAATTTCCCAGTCGAAATCATGTCTATTATGTCACTACATGCATTCATGCATATATACACACATACCCTTTCAATAAGTTCACGTCTAGGGAGACTAATTTTTTCACCAGCTAAATTCTGTGTCCAATCCAATTTCATTATACTTTCATGTGAGCTCGATTAAATTAATTCAAAAGAATAATTGATAAATTATTTGACAAAACAGAGCTTACAACGTATTGAGAGCTCGGAGTTTAATTTGTTTTATAACTTAAATTACAAAACAGAATTCAGTAACAAAAACCTGTGGCAGTGTATCAGTGTACAGGAAATAATAATATGCTGGTGGTTTTGTCTCAACTGCTAGGGATGCGGATGAATGCAAAAATTGAGAAGGGAGCAGGCTAGCCTACACTTGAACTATTGAAATATTACTAAATAGAAAGTATAAAACTGCAGATATAGGATGCATGTTATAATAGGGGCCTATTTACATTTACATATATTATGTATTATATCCATGTAATCCGAGGAGGGGAAGTCTCAATTTCTTGTCGTATATTTTACTAGCCACTTAAGAATAAACTGCAAATATGAAATTGTGCAGCGTGGGAATGCCTCAGACCAGGCTCCCATCTTTTGACGACAGTCTTCTTTTGTGGATCAAGTTTTGCTTTCAGTTCAATTTGCCATCCACTTCCTTCTCCGCTAGCCTTCGTATTCGTAAGACGGCTTACTACTTGCCAGCGACAGAAATTTTGTTGTAGGTAATTGCGTTATGAGACATTTCCATTCAGAGCATAAGGCAAAGCTAATTTAATTGCATAGTGAAATATTGCCGGAGATCTTTATAATGCAGTTTAGGCGAAGGGATGAATTCAAATAGGGAAATATCTATTTACTCATGTAATCTGCATTTTAATGCATTTACTTTTGCTTAGAAGGACGCCGACGAGTGCACTACCCAGCGCTTATTTTGCGGCCTTTGCATCCACAGATGCGAACAGTTGTGGTCTCTATTAATCTATTATATAGTGCCCTCTTTGGAGCAGAAGCCTTCTGGGAATATGTGCCATGTGGAACGAGCATGTTCCATAGCCAAGGCATTTCTGGAATTGACTACTTTCTTAAGATCCTCCATTTTTTGTTAACACACTGTAAGCCCTATGCGATCGCATTAGGATAGCAATGTATTGACAGAAAATGGAAGACCTTAAGAAACTCGTCAATTAGTAATTCAATCTTCCTCCGCCACACCAACATAACAACTTTCAAAATCTCCTAGTAAATTGAAATCCTAGTGAATCCATGAATTAAATTGATAAAATTATATTAATATGGAAAGGAATAGGCATTATGTAAACACGTGTATCTCCATTATCATTGATAATCTAATAATGAAATAATCTCATATTGCTTTTCCAGGGAGAGAGTGTATATTCTACTGACAAAGTTCTATTGTTTTTATTCAGAGTAACTGGATGTTGCTCTACATGGAAATACTTTCTCTTACTGTCTGGCAGGCCCTAAAGACGATAATTTTTGAAAGCAGCACAACAACCAAGTTTTGAGTGTACCATCTAGAGGTCAATAGGATCATATAGTTAACAAATGGGGTTACGGGGTCATAAGGTTACCTGGGTCACTCACTACTAACCGTAGACACAATAACTTTTGAACCAAATAGTCATATTTTCTTCAAGCTCCTCGTCTTATTTTGTAAATGTGTTAAAAATATCGAACAAATTTGTATTACTGCCCAATTACAGCGTTACCTTCCTTAACCCATGAGAAACATGTTTTAACTAGTTGTTGCAAGTACAGTTGAATATATCATAAATGGATATGCATAGCTATTACCATGTCAACTCATTAATGTTCGACATGGAATGAACAGTTGCAGCTATATTCCACCAGTTAAAAGGAAAAAAGTTCAAGCTTTTTTCCAATGGCACCTTTCAAATTCAATTTATAGGTCAAATCCGCAATTAATGCACATGTAAAAAGAAGATATACACTAGGAAAACTATAGAAAATGAGTAAAACTAATGTTTAAGAATATTCGGATCAATTTCCATTACGTATACAAAGCAGTAACGATGAATGGAAAAATGCTTCGGCATAAAGTTATTTCCTTCCATAAGTGTTTCAAAGGTAGTTTTTTACTTTTGTGTTAGCTCTATCTGTTATATTATACTTCTGCTAGATATAGTACGTTTATAATTTTATAGTGACTCAAAATTAGGCTATTGCATAGGTACCTTTGATTCATTCGATAAAAGGGGAGTTCAAATGTTGCTGAGATATGCACTAGTGTGGCTGAACAGGTGTATAAAAATAGCAAAACTTCAGTTATTCTAATTTTAAGAAATAATTAGCCCCAAAAACTTTTTACATTACGAACAAACATAGGTGCCTAAGCTTTCTGAAGATAACCGATGACAATTATGCTAATGTTTTATGCCTGCTAATGCAAGAAAGGCACTAGAATTTTCAAACCTATCCATCGACATACAACGTGGAAAATTTTTTTGCTTACATTTTTGGTTACTCGTAGTAAAAAAATATTTTCCCGTATGTGCAATGGGAAACCATAATTTGGGATCTAAGTGTTTTACAATACTACTATATTTTCAGCTAAGAAAGCAGAGTAGCAGTAAACAGTAAAATGTTGTTTGACCTCCAAAGTGGGATGTGCGTCTCATCAAAAAATCCCATTTCTAATTCTCACCCAATAAAGTAATTGATGAGTTTTTGAATTAGCCCAAAATTGAGGAAAGACATTAGAGGTAATATTATTATAGACATCCAAAATACCTATCTGTTATTCCAAAATTCAGAAACATTGAAGGGGTACATTCAGAAACTCCTTAATTTATCACAAGAGATGTTCATTATTTACAGTTACAGTCACTATCAAAGAACTTAAACGTAAGAGGGCTGAGGAGGTGTAAATGCATTAAGCTTTTGGAAAGTAGCAACAAGAATAGGAAAGTGCACTGGAATTGTTGGCTGGAGAACCACAGCATAAGACTGTAATAAATAAATAGAATGCCATGTAGCAACCAAGGGACGCATCCAACACAAATTAGAAAAAGGCAGTTGTGAAAAGTTTAGGAATTTTGGGAAGAGGTAGCTGGGCGATATGTTCTATGCGCAGGAGATAAGAAAGCTAATATTATAGTATCTGCAGTTCGTGATTAAATTATGCATTTCATTTGATTTCTTTTCAGAGAGGAGCTATCAAGGAAGGCCGCAGCTGGAGATGCTAACAGAGATCATGATGTCGATGGAAATTCCAAAGGGAAAGATTCTGTTGAGATGTGCAGTACAAAAACAAATTACTTTAGAGAAGCAGCACGTTTTCTCCAGGATAAATTTAAAGGTGAGTCTCGGTGTCTTCTGCTCTCGTCTGCTCTAATGTCTCTCTCTCTCTCACTCTCCTGCCCTCGCATTCCTTCTAACTGCTCAGCCACTAAGCACGTAGTCGTAGACAACAATTCCAACAGCAGACTCAGACCACCGACCGAACTTCTTGCGAAGATACCGTCAATCTCCTACTTATCACACACAACTAGAGAAAACCATTTAGTTGGCTATCAATGAAGATACTCTGATAGCTCTACTCGACGTGCATCGATAAAGTCGACTATCTTGGCCTGGAATTCCATTTCCTACTAAAAGTTAGCTGTCTACGATGAATAAGCAAAGATCAAGAAGGCATTTTCAATAGTTAAGGAGTCAAAGGGTAATACAATTAACACCATGTTTACATATTAGCTCTGCAACTATCAAATACTCAACATCTATGTGTGTGCACATTTAAATGGGAAAAATGATATTTTTAAGAAAAGATCTTTTTCCTATCAATGCTGTTCAGAATGGTGTAAATTGCCAGATAACATAAAAAACTGTAAAACGATAATTCTATTTAGTAAGATGCTAAGTGAAATACTTTTGAGTAGCCAAAAAGATGAATGTATTCAACCTGAACCGGGTAGCAGTTGTGATTTTTCATGTATCATGTCTATTGTAAATCAATGAGAACGTATACAAATGTATTTTAGTAAATGTAATATTCTCTGTTTTGTGATCAATAAAGTGATATTGGCAGCATAATGACCCCCGAAAGGAGGAAGCTGTCAATCATCA
>JAAAYG020017833.1:0-19923 GCA_009936455.2 Tomocerus minor
CGTTCATTACGCTAACAATTAAGTGGGATTAGTTTGGTTCTATTGAAATAAGTTCTATGTCACTCTGTGGACTGTGGACTTTTATGTGCTAACATTAAGTATATTACAGTGAGGTGGTGACATAGATCATTATAATCCTATAGTGAGAAAGGCTGACATGCAAATAAACAAGTCACTGTACGAACTAATCATAAACTCCTGCTCTATAATAGTAGCAGTGTAACAGTTACAGTTGATAATTTCAGTGTGGGGCTGGCTATACGGCAGAGCTTTGCATAATACGCGTTCATACATAGGTGTGTTCTCTGTTGTTGTTGCCTCATTGGGATCTGGATTGAATTTAGACTTTTGGGTCATTATCAATAGTTGCGTGTATCCAAGCTGATCGTATTACATACTTGTTCTAATATAGATGCTATTGGTATAGACTCCTGCCATTAATGTGTCTGTGACTGTGCCTCAGCCCTTTTATTAAACCTCAATCTATTTTCTAAATACCCAGAGTGAAATAGTATAAAACTGACACTGTCGGCAACCGGGTGCAAAATCACTACGCACATCTCATTTAGAAAAAGTTTTCAGTGAGATTAAGTAGTGATTAAATGAGCAAAATCAAAATGGGAGTTCAGTCCGACCACGAAAGTGGCTATTTCGAAGGGGATGACTGTGGAGATGATGACGATCTGGAAATCCTCCATGAGGAGATTGTGAATCCTGGGAATCTCCCAAGGCAAAATAAAGGTATGCAATTATTCCCTTATACAAACACAAGTATAGTAGAAAAGGATTTTATACAGACACCAAACCCACGATTGCGATTTTTCTCTAATAACACACTCCTAATAAATATCTGACTTATAAAGAAGTTTCTAGCATACACACAAAGTTATTATAGACTTTTCTGATTGCATTGTGCAATTTGTGCAATAATACCTATAAGTGCCATTCCGTCGTGTTCACTACTTACTACTACTACGCACATTAGATACGCTCAATAATAGCAAAATCTACACTTTGCTCTCTTGTTCCTCTATAAACATATTTGCAAACTGTTATGCATGTTCTCGTTTAGCTAGTGTAGTAATTCCCTAGAGATATTGCATATAGCATATTATGTATGTCTACCTATATACTACACACAACACAAACTGGTCATTCTCTCCTTTCACTTTTTGCACGCAAATAAAATTAACTTTACCTATAGGTTCATAGCGTATCTCTACTTATATACTTTAACTATACTACAAAACTTCACTGTACACCCTATAGCTAAAATAATACAAGGGGACTGATCTTGACTTGACTTTTTGCGGTTTACAATCGATTCAATTGTTACGCTAGCTAAATTATTCCTAGCCTACCTCACCTCGCCTTTTGTTAATCCTTCATACTTGCAATTTGCATATTAATAATCAATTTTATTGGCTCTTTAATTTCTATTCATTTTAATTCAATGATACACCTAACTGTTAGTATTCTGTCAACCGGATCCGATTTCTTATGGCCGCTATAAATTAATCTGATATTTGAAATATTCGGATAAATATTAAAATGAAATATTTACATATATAGGTGCGAACTTCATCGTTTTGAATATTTTTTGATAACCAAAATATCAGTTAATTCTATAATGAGAGGCACAATCTCTAGTGTTAATATGACTGATAGCGAGTTTTCGATTTTCTTCTTGTACACCATTCGTTGATTACAGTGGCAATGAATGCACTGATAACAACAGTTATCATGTAACTAAACAGATATTATAATAATATGTTATTTATGTACATATTCCCTGTATGCGTATAGTGAGATAATAGAATTTTATTTTTATAGTTACTTGCCTACACTGAGGAATTTTCTATTTGTATGATTACAGTAGCTCTAATGTACTCCTTGTGTAATGGATTTTTAACCTGTAAGTGTCTACTTGTAATCTTTCAAAAGTCAAACATGCAAAAATGTAATGAAATTCAATGTATTGTGGAATTGAGATTGTCCGATAAGAAATAGCATTTATTTGATATTCCAATGTGGAATAATAATTGTGTGTGCGTGTATAGGTATATTCTATGTATACCGTCTACTATTAACTAAGGAAGGTACAAACATGCAAATTCTATGTAAATACAAAAACAGTGCATTATATAGAAGACTGAAATTACAACCACTATGATAATTGGTTAGGAGACAGGAAGTTAAAGTTGTGGACATAGGTTGACATTAGATTCTAGTAGTAGTCGGATGGGTAGTACTTAGTTAGCATAATCAACTAATGTCATGTAGTAGTAGTAATATAGTGACAAGTAAATAGGATTAGGAGTAAACTTGAAAACGGTTTCTGCTGTGATTGTGTAAACGAAATGGGAGTAGATATGAATCTTTCCAACTTTGAACTTCATCTCATGATTTGATTAGACATTCTTACTCAAAGCAGTTTGTTCACTGCTTATTTAAGTTAGACACTCTTATCCACATGGCCAAGTATCTCTGCTTCACTTTTCATAATCTGAAACTGAGTTGAGTCTGGAGTCAAGTCAAGAAGACCTACTCGGTTCTCTCTTCTCTGTAGTTCGACTCTCCGTCCTTTCTGTACATTCCAGAATGAAATTCAGCACGGAATTTTCCAGAAGTGGAACACAAGAGCGGCAAGGACATAGTGTTCCTTGTATCTATAGAATATGAGCGCGGTGGGCACATGAAGTCTCTCCCTTCTTGTACTTTTCCATTTGCTAGTTTGCAAGTTTCCTCCGCTGTCAGCTACAGAACAAAAGGATACCTTTAATATTCAGCAAGGCATGCATATCGCTTGGAATGATTAACAGGGAGATCTTGCCATCATACTTAGACTTTATTCAATCATTATCTTTTAGACTTCTGTTTCTTAGCATCACATCTCCACGAGAATGTTGATATTGAGCAGGCAGGGAAGGAAAGGGTTTTAGGCTTCGCTCTCTATGACCTAACATCTCAGTACAGTAAAGGCAGTCAAGTCTTTTATAGTTTCTCAGTCTCAATTTGTTTCAATGCTGCGTACATGTCAATTCAGTTCCATTCCAGCTGATGTAAGTCGAAGCAGGCGATCGATGCCCTTTGCTCAATAGCGTTTCCAATAATTCTCAACCTAGTTCTTGAATAACAATCTTTTATCCATTACATTTCTTTATTTCCTTTCTAACCCCTCTGTTTCTTTTGACATTTGAGCTACTAGCCATCTTGACTTATATTAACTTATATTAAACTTATATTAAATCTTTTTTTAAATCATAGTATAACAACCAAGAATAATATCAATCCTCAACTCTGTGTTTTTAAGTAGATACTTGTGTATCTCGGTTACCCTTTGCTAACTACCATTGTAATATCTAACTGTTCAACTCGCTCATCATTTTCTAACTATACCTGTTTGCTGTCTTTACATAAAAAGTAACTGATATACGCACGTACTATATAAGTATATGGAGTTCTGAGAGAGATCATAATAATTATTGCAGCCATTGATAAACGAACCCTGAATATTAAACTAAAGGAACTGAAGAGAAGAGTTTCTGTTTGCTAATAGCGTGTCTTACCAAATAGTGTCTGAAACGAACATATCAAATCTTATCGGATTACCCATCTGAAGAGTATATCTTCCGATTTTATCATTGCAATGATGATATGTACTTGCTAAAAAGATTATCAGATTCGCATCTTCGACCTTAATGCAGGAATTAGGATTTAACGCACCTTTATATTATTTACAGTTCGCTTCTTTTCTTTATAAAACTTTATGCCACTGGCTTCTCTTCCATTTTACATCTCCTCCTCTTCGTAATGGCTATAAAAGTTTTAGACATACTATCTTTTGATTCAATTCCATCTGTCTGTAAAAATTCACTAATTTATTTCCAAGAGAAGGAATTTCATTGATTGTTTCACCAATGTGCGTAGCAAAGCGAACCGGTGTAATTAATATCCTTATCACTTCTTTACTTACACTTGGAATGCAGCCATATGCGTTTTTTAATGCAGTTGTAGCATCGCATTCGCATTAGTTTGTGTTTCTCAGTAAAACAATTCAAAATTTTGTTCTAAAATTTAACTTTTATGCAATTTTGTGCTAGTGTTGCACATTTTCATGATGTCCTTTAAAAAGGTCAATAAATTAAGTTGGCATGTGCAACAGTGTTTCGGAATGATATTACAGGTCACTGGAACTTAAAATGAATGTTAGTAAAATGTCCAGATGGATGTAGGGAAAAGCCCAATGTGTCATGAAGGCTCCAGTTAGGCAGGCAAAGTGCATGGGCTGCATCCAGTGATAACGTGATGGTTGTGGGATGACGAAGAGTGTTTAATTTGGTGTACAGGCAAAGTAGAGGCGGTATAAAGCTGTAAAAATGTAAGTGGTGTGTCTTTGTATGGTTTCTTGAGACATAAGCCGGATGATTTTTTAGTTGCCTGGAAGAATTCTGTATATTGGGCATAAGATTCTATTATTCTCTGGATTGAGATTGCACGGAGAAGAGATAGGAATGTAGCAAGCGAGGAGGCTGATGATGATAGAGAAGTGTGGAGAAGGCATCCTGGCTGTAGTCACTCATTCTATTACTCTATGTACTTTACACACTTCTTTGCCTTGGTTGGAAATTCTAGGAGTTGGTTTTAGTTTAGTAGTATGCCTGAGTCAGAAGACGAAAGACATTGACCTGTTCGCTTGAATCCCGTTGTCTGAGAAGAGCTGACTGACTGAGTGAGTTGATGTGATACTCGAACCAAGTCATAGCAAAAGCCTTTTAACTTGACTTCTTTTTCACGTTCCTTCTCTTGGCAAGAATCATAAGGCGTGAGCATGATCTTTTCCTTTTATATATTAGTATTCTCTTCCATGCTAACAATAAGTCGTATGGAGAGCTACCGCTTTTACTAAACTATCATCATCACACACACACAACTCGCTCTCCAGTCACCAGAATCTACTCCGCACTGCAAAACGCCAACCAGGTTCACCGCACTAATCCTCTTTGTGGATTTCAGGATTTTCTAGATTACCTTTACGTTATTTAATTTACATCCTTCATTGTTATTGTTCGTGTGACTAAATTACTCACTCTCACAGATAACGTACATAAGTACAAATATTATTCACCTGCCTCATCAAACACAAAATACTGCAATTTAATGTGTATATGCATAACCGGCTATTCTATTGTACAATATTGGTTTATGGAATCTAAATACTAAATCGCATTCACAGATTTACATAAATTGCACTTTTCTAAATACTTTTCTACTTTATTGCTAAATGCTAATGGATTATTCTTCGATTTATGACTGGCTACATTTTATCACGTAGAGACTTTACTTTTTATACATGTCTCTCTTCACTAAATAAATAAAATTGACTCCACTTACATTACTCATCCATTATTTGTGCATTTGGTCAGTGAGCTTTGTTTAGCATAGCACGTACAGAATTCATCAAATAATTTCATTTTCTATAATATGTATGAATTATTTTATACATTTTCGCTATTTGAGTATCCATAAGTGTGCGAAAGCAATTAAAATGCTTTGTAGTCAAAGTATTTGTGGTTTTATGAAGAATGTTCACATTGTGTGCAGTTGAAAGTCAATGGTCTATTTGTCATGTCATATGATGGAAGAAATAGTGGAGATCTCAAATTTTACGATTCATTTCAAGTTTCCACAAATGCACAAATATCTAAATGGAATGGTACACCCGTTGTGTAATGTGAGCAAGTTTTAATGCTAGACCTTTCCGCTTTATTTCATCTCTGAAAAGGTTAAGCCATGCAGATGCTAAACTTAAGTCGCATCCCATTGTGTATCTATTTACTTGTTAGTAACTAGATATCATTTACATATTCTTAACTCTAATTACCAACTGCAGCAAGTTGTAAGATAGGGAAAACAAGATTTTCACGTGTTCATTTATTGTTGAATAGGGACTTGTAAGGGATTAGAAGTATCTAATGTAACATAAATAGCCGCAGTCTGTTTTATATTTAAAATTGATGAGTGTCTGACAAAAGAAAGATGATAGCTAGAGTGTAGAGTTTAGAAGAGTGAAGCTGTAATGTTGTCGCGAGGCATCAAAGCAAAAGATTTCGAGAAATTTATGGAGGAAGTTAAAGAGGAGAGTTGTAAAATGGAATCTGTAGGAAATAAGATCCGTTAATGGCTCATTGACTCACAGTTAGTGAGAAGAGTTAAGAGAGCAGTGTGGCTGTTGTGTAAATTCGTTGCAACTTTGCTCTGCTGGAAGTAATCTCGCCTTTTATGTCTGTTCCATCGTTTGGTTAATGAATTGTGAATGTAATATGAGTACTAATGAAGTTATTTGAAAACCTTCGTGGTACATTAGCATTTTCCTTGTGTATTTGTTTGAATAAACATACATGACATTAACTATGGCCCACTTTTTAAACTGTGCACTTAACTCAACCTCATATCTGTCGTAGTAGTGGAGAAGTTCTATTTTCTAGCTAGGTAGTGTGTTCCCTGATAGGATCTCTTCTATATTAGTGCACTGGCAAGTTAGGAAAATCTAAAAACTGCTCCTAATGACACTTGTAGATAAGATTATTATTACCTACTTATTTTTTGTTTATGATGCGTGGAGTAAGTATTAAGAGTCTATCGGATTGTGTAAGGCATCTCATCTGGTTTCCTTCATGCTGGCCAATAACAAATCCCACCAGTGAACTGAACTTCATAGGAATCATGTAATATACTTGTTTGTCACAAGAGATAGAGGCAAACTTGTGTTCAAATTCAATTTAATGTTTTATTTTTCAGCGATAACTTTTTTGGGACAATAATATTTTTGTCCCATTAAAATGTTGTTATTGGGATTATTGGGAAAACCTTTTTGTTTACACCTTGGTCGTTGCATGGAGCATTTTTGTTTATATTTACTTAAGAGTTTATATATAATTAAGCATGAGTCTGTTTAGAAATACGAGTTTGGAATTATCTATGTGTATTTATATTAGAGGAGGAAGGTTGCCGAAGTTCACTTCACGGATTACACATGGAAGGATACATGCACTTGTGCTTAGGCTAATGCTTTGCTCTAAATTTTCCTGCTATTACTTACTTGGCTCGATGCTGGATATTATGTCTGTGTAGGGATAGGATGTCTATGAATATTCAGTTAGTTTCCGGGTTCACTGGAATACATCTAGATATTTTACAATTGGACCAAAATAATGAACACTCCTCGAAATCCATTAGAGAGAGAGAGAGAGATGGAGATGGAGAGACAGGAGAAAAAGGATTCTTTTCTAGAGGCTCTTGAACTTGAATTTCTCTACGATACAATATTGTAGTCTCTGAACTTACGAGGGCAAAAGATACTAGATATCACTACTTTGAGGAACATAAAGCAATGCAATATCGGTAGAATCTTTCTCTTTTGGAATTAAAACTAAAATTATACCTGTGCTCCTAATCTGAGGACTTGACTCAGATTTGTACGTCTCTTTTTGGGTGGTATTCATAATCCTATATCTAATAACAGTAACAATGAGTTATGGCAAGATGATTGTAAAACATATTGTACTAATAGATCAAGATCAATGCCTATTGGCTACTCAATCTTCAAGCATTGTCTTCCCATTTGGATTTATTAGTGTCTTCAATTATAGTGTCGAAAGATAGAGAAGATGAATAAGATTGGCCTAAGGACAGAATAGTCTAGTTTGGCACTCGTAATATTTGTATTGAGAAGCTACTCTTATTATTTTCTTAGCAAAATAGGGCAATATTCTGTAATGCACTTATAATGTCATTTTATTCAATTCAACATTCGAAGGGAATTTTTTCTATTAAAAAGATCATAGATTTTTGTGTAAATAAGAATAAGAATGCAGATATTATAGTTACTGCATTCATGGCGCATATAAAGATGTGGCTGACTTTATTTTGAAATGTACTTGTGGGTGTGTGTCGAGAAAAGAGTATTGGCAAATGAGGGTAAGAGAATTAAGAGTGAGTGAAGGTAGGAAGATGGATGGAGAGTCTTGTTAAAACTGAAAAGGGGATTAAAGGCGAATTTAAAACAAATTGTGATGAGGATGGACTTGTATGTACACAGATGTGTATAAATGCAGGCTGCCTTTAAATTGAATCTGTCTATATCTGTAGGTTTTAGGATGAGCTCTCTCATAAATGATTTCCTTTAGAGACTCTGCTGAGTGTAGTCAATAACCACGTCCAAGTCGAATGAGTGAGTGAGTCGAAAGCAAATAAATGGCTAGTTAGAGATCTGTGCAGGACAGGATGAAGTGATTAGGATGGTTTTGTGTGGGCGTTAACTCCTAAAACTTATGGCGCTATACTCTTGCTCTTCCTTAGCAATTTTATTATTCTACAAACTGTAAGAGCAGAATTTAACTAAGACTTTCCAACTCCAATTGAAAACGAAACAATAAACGATGTAAGTTTGAGTGATTTGAACTGGGATTTCAATTCTACGGTGCATTGCATTATGTTATGAAATTATGATGACTCTTATCATTTATCAGCAATCTCACAGTTGAGACAAGGATCCTGTTAACTCACTAAGCATCCATTGTATCTCTATTATCAGTTATTCTGAAATAAGGAAACAAATTGGATTTAAATATCTATTGTATTCTTGTAAACAATTTCAACAGGCTCATTTTGCATTGCAATGCTTCTCATATTTCATTAGTAGGTAGTAGTAGGTGTATTGTTAGTCAATTCGATTTGGCATTTTTCACAAAAAATGAGTAGGCCGGCAACGAGTTATAAAATATCTAATTCTTAGTCTAGATAAATTCTTTGTTTGTACTCGTCGTAATTCGTAATACTATAAAGAGTCGATAGCTATTGTTCTCCTCTTAATAATGTACACTCTACGGTGCCTGGATGTACGTGTAGTGAGAAACTGAAATGTATGAGCGTATAGTGTGTAGTTGCACTCACTTGGCGTGCTCTAAACAGATAAAATGCAAGACACATAAGAGGATGAATAACCCTTGTTAAACCCATGACGCTCAATATCACTGTCTAGAAATACAATAACAATAAAAGCTGACTATCCAGTAAAAGCTAATAGTTACGATAAATCCCAGTTGATATATTGGTTTGATTTTCTACTTCAAATTAACAATAATTTACCAATTAAAACGTTATATTAACATTTTGAGCAATGATAGTATTGAACCTAAACTAATCCGTCTTACTTTAATGAATTTAGTGTTAATCAATTTCATGATTAGGCATTTTTATATGATCCAACGATAATATTATTAATGTCTGGAATTTAGTTTTTTAAGTATGGTCAGGTAGTATGGAATGCGTAGAAAATTAATTTACATACTTCATGGTGTTATTATAATAAGTTTGTATAACAGTGTGATATATTTGTTGGAGAATTTGCACATGCCACAAAGATATTTATGTAGAATGCAGTTAAAGATGTAAGATATCCAGAGGTAGGTAATATGCAGATGGGATCACCTAACTAAAATGAATCCCAATTAGAATTTGGTGATGATAGTGAGAAGACATAAGGGAGTAGGAGTCAGATGTACAATAGCTACAGTTCAACGTGGTACACATTTCCAATGGGAAATTGATCTAGGTGGTGTAGACTTGTGAGAATGAGTCTGACTGACAGAAAAGTAAGCAGGCAGTAGAGTAGAAGAGGAATGACCTCACATGGCTAAATAACCTTCACCAAGGAAAATAACCTGGGACTGTGGTAATAGTTTGCTCTGTCCTCCTCTCTTCTCTCCTTATAGATACATTGTGCTCCTGTTCGAAGGTTGACTTATGTTCTTCGGCTTCATTTGAATTTCCATTGTGGAATTCCTTTGTAACCTAATAAGCCTCAACACACACCAACTAATATCTACTACCGTAACTACAATGACCAATTTTCCATAAAACACGAAAAGTGGAAGCTACCTGTCTAATAATGTTCATAAGGAACTCTATCTCGACAGGAGACAATTAATAAATAGCTACCTACAGCGATTTGTAGTTATTGAATGTATGAAGCCACTTATATAAAGCATACTTGAAAATGTTCCTGTATCCTGTTCTTTAATTTCTTAAGATAAATTGATACATGTGTTCGTTTGTGGTTCGGAACAGACGTGATTTATTCAGTCATTGCTTGTATCAATAAAATCAAAGAAAAAATCCATGTATTTCTTCAAAGTTAACTCAAAATGACGCCAGCGTTGCTGTCTTTTACAATTCAGACGCCTGCCTCTGCTTTTCCCTTTTGTGTCTTCCATTCAAATGAATGTCTCTTATTTGCAGGTGGCTACTACCTCATGTCATTTATGTAGAATGTTACTTTTCGTAATATAGTTATGTATACAATCGGCACCTTATGTGATCTATCGGCAATCCTCACCAAGATTTATTAGATCTATATCATTGTTCAGATGTCCAAGGCAGATGCTTTCCATGTCACATTCGAATCGCAGAGAGACAATGCTGTTACATATGTATACGTTATAATTCAAAATCTATGCTACTATAAATATACAAAACTACCTCTATCAACTGGATACAAAAATATCCACTGTACTTCACAAATACAACGATGTATCTAGAATCTAGATCCAAATGACCTCATTGAATTTAATGCGTATTCTGTATGTATTCAATATATGTTTCACAATTATGAACCACTTTTCCATGAGCCATATGATCTAATCAGAATTTTGCTTGGCAAATATACTAATGGAAAACAACTGATGAAAAACAAGTTAATGAACAACGTAGGTACCTACAGATTTTAACAAATCTAGAATATAATCAAGCAAATAGTATTTACTAAAGCTAGTTATAAATTCTAGATTGAATAACGATTGGATCGCAAAGATTTCATTCGAAAACATCCGCATGTATGCTACAGAATCAAATTAATTCCTTTCTTTCTATATCCTGTTTATCAAATGTTTTTCTGTAGGTAATCTGCCGTTATGTTGAGGTTGCATAATGTCTAGTGCGTGCGTAAACACTTTTATTGCCGAAAGAAGCCACAACGATTCTAATTTTATATGATGTAGGATTCTATTTCGAAAACACTTGTATTTGCACTACTGTACCATATTTTGCACTATTTTAGTGGCGACAATCAGGATATAATAGCCTACCTACGCAAATAATAGGTAAATAGTGGGTAAATAAATATCAGGGTGAAAAATACAGAAAGCTTGGCTAATACTAAAACATTTCTAATGCTTTTCCAACAATTATATATATTTATCATGCCATTGATAGGAAAGTCAGTGTCAAATGTTGACCTTTATATTTTTTAGTCAATTTGCGACCATTGCCCTATTTAATTTATATGTATCAAGTATAGAAAAAATGAGTAGGTTCGATACAAATGGACACTCAGTAGATAAACACATGCACAGAAATACTGTACATTCAGCTTACATGCACAATACATACATAATGAATGAATTTCGTCCTTTTATACATAAAAGAGGCGGGTTGAGATATTGTCCATTGTTTTATTGCACATAAAATATAAATAACTAAAAATCATACAATATCATATGCGCAAATGAATAAACAAAAGCACAAAATATATACTAGGTAGTGGCAACGGTCATTTGTGGTTTATTTTTGTAAAAGAAACTGGTAGGGGAAGTGCAACGTGCAATTATTGCAACTTCAAATGGGAAAATAGTACAAAATATGTTGAAATCAACGTTTAAAACGGGATATCTTATATAAAACTTAGGATTTAATTGATATTTCCGTAGTGGACTAAGTGTACACTTTCATTTAGCTTTTCCACAGCTGGTAAGTTGCATTTGTATTTCAGTGCTTTCAAGTGACAAATCAGATCATATTATTGTCATTGTACTGTCAACAGTTAATAGTGCGCCATTATTATATACGTCCGTTTTTTAAAGAGCTAATAAAAACAAGAATACATTAGCTATGAGTTAATGAGATAGTTTTGTACGTGTAGGGAAATGTTTTATGATGACAATTTTATTGCGAGCTGAACAATTAGTAAACTAGCATTAGAGCATTTATCACTGCACAGAGTACTCAAGCTGCAAATGTTATAAGTAGAAAATCCTAACAAGCCACCACTATTATCACAAAGGCAGTGATAAATTTTATTCGCAGCATTAGTGCACCTGTTAAAATGTAGAGCTAAAAATTTACATGTAGCTCTGTTCTGCCTATGTACGTGTGATGTAGATGTGGACTTCACTCTTTCTTGTTGACTTGACACACATTCCTTCCATGGTGTTATTGCCTCTTCTCTAGCTTGCTCTGTTATTTTATTTACACTCTCTCATTTGCAATAATACACAACATACGCAACGGAATGAGAAGAAGAAGAGTCTAAGCTCAATAGCAAGCTCGCAGATTTGCCAGCTAAGTTATTAAGGATTTTCCTTTGGGTTACTGCCGCATCCTCAACCCTTTAAATCCTCTCTGTATATGTGTGTGTGCAACTGTAGAGCACTTCTTCGGCATGGAAAGCACTGCCTATTGGTGAACAGATGTGAAAAGTGCTATTAAACTCTTGCTGGCAAAATAAGCCGAGTCGTGCCTGAATTTATAATGTAGCATGCAGTTTCGTGTCTATTATGCTGCTACATTGATGCAAATATCTAATCATTATAACTACAGATACACATACTCTATTTATAATAACCCTTCGGTTATACTTTAATACAGATCCTATCAAATCCTTTCCACTTCGACACGAAATTCTGAATGTAATGTAAGTGAAAATCTAAAACCCCATTGCACGATGCTAGTGGGCAAAATTATTAAGAAAAGAAAGTTTGCCCTTTGAATTTAACGGTTAAATAAGAATCTATTTTTTTCTGAATTCTTAGTAAAACAGACTTTCTAAGCATTTGGGTAATTTGTAAAACTACAAAAACAATACGAAATAGTGTTATTTTGCCTTAAGGTTACAGTTGAGGCAAAACTTTTTTCTTTCTTTTTCAATTAATACATTGGTAATGCAGTTTTTTTTAAAATACGGATTGTGTATTCTTGAAAATGAATGCAAGGTGAAAAGTAGCATTACGGCAAATATTTATGTTTACAGAAATGCAAAAATATAGCTTAAACTAACAAACAAAATTGTGGTAATAAGATGCACAGTAGAAAAGCAGATGGTTTAGGTAGTGTAGGGACGAAGTAGTAAATCCATGCATTATAAGATGCACTAGAACATAGAGGCAGATAAAAGGATAGTTATTGAACTGACATGGCATGGCGGGACTACAATACACGAACACGATGCAACAATGCAGGGCTGAGAGTGAGGCATGAAAAGAACGCTGAAAGTTGAACAACACGAAGTAACACAGTTCCAACAGTTTCAACACAGTAAATGACTTGCTCCCCTGCTTCCATTGTACTATCATCGTTTTAGTAGGTAAGATAGGAGGATAGATGTACATGCAGGATTCCTATACTCGCCTACCTAACTAACTTAAGTAGCTATCTACACTTTGAACATCTCTACTACTCCTTACTGCCATTATTTGATTCGCACTTATTTACGCAACTGGATTTGTTTATACTCACCTCTGCACCCTACACACTTAGCAATCACAACAATTTATTTATCAGGGGATTTACACATGATAGTTATCAATTGAATCAAGACTGGGGAATTTTTTCATGTCATGAAATTCGTACATAGAGATTAACATTCATTTTCATTTGGCTTTTCAATACATTCTATACAGGTGTGTTACTGAAAAGGATTTTTTATAATTGGTAAATCACGAAATTTTCAGCCCGCTTAGCTTTAATTGGAAAATTATTGCTTTCTTTTGCAATAATTTATTGCAGGTTATGCTTTAAAAAGATAATTGTTTTTGTTTTTATACACATTTAAATAGTTGATTGAGGTTAGGGAAATATATATTGACTATATTGACGTAATAAATTGATGTTTGAAAAATGGAGAAAATGGTTGTAAAAGTCTGTTAGTTGTAAAAGAGAGATGGATTGAGGACTAAATAGGTTGGGATGTGTAAGTGAGGAGAGATAGTGAGAATGTAATAGAGTCAAAGTCAAGCAAGCAAGTCAAGTAAGATAATAGTAAAACAAGGCTGAGTAGGGAATATACATATGTATGCTCGTAATACACTTGTCATAAGGATTACATTGCAGAAGTTGAGTCTCGGCATAGAAGAGGCAGAGTAGAGGCAGGCAGGCAGGAGAGGAGAGTTAGTTTATAGTCGGTGAAAAACGTCAATGACCCTCGAAACCATCAGACCGTTTCCATTGCTAAGCTCACTCTTCTCTCCTCGTTTTACTATATTCTCCTGTGTTATTCTACTGAAGTAAACTGTACTGAAGGGAAATGAGATGGATAGATGTGTTCTTTATCCTTTTCTATAACACAATTTGGCGTGTGTGATATGATGGGATGTTGATGCAGTCCTCAACTTAACTCACATTAGTTAATTCCATAAACATCAATCCCTCTTGACTATAGCTTTACTTTCTGAAGATCTTTTAATTTTCTCAACTCCTTGCCTCTTCTTTGTGGAGTGCCGCCTTGGTGAACAATAAAAGGAGGCACCTATCCATTTTCGCTAATTAAATCCTATGGTGTATTTAGTTATAGCGGCTTTTGTTTGTTTATGTCTATCTAAACGCAATTCTTCACATCATCGTTTCTTAAAAAATATTACTATCATCATTGTTAGTTTGATAAACAATTTTGTAAACAAAAACAACTAGGTTGGTAAATTGACGTTTGATTTCCAATCGACCCTTTTCCCCATTTGTAAATCCCTTTTCGTGTAGCTCCAGACATTTAAATGAGGAAAAGTAAAAATCTGTGTGAGCCCAGCCATCATGCATAATTTATGACTGGCTAAAAATCTCATGAATTCCTTCAGAGCAACAGCAACAAAGTTATTTTCATGAGTGACAGCTGCTTTGCTGCGACGGCTGCTACTGCCCGGAACTTCGCTTCGATCATTTTATTGCTGTTGTTTAAATGAAGTCTTATCTCAATTACAATTCTGCTCCCTTCTTGCAACACTCTTATTTTCCCCTAATATTAAGTATGCACAACTTGATAAGTCTGTGCAAAAATTTTAAAGGCATCCCTCGACTGCCTGCCGTATATCTCTCTCTCTCTCTCTCTCTCTCTGGATATGCTCCTTACTTCACTACAACATCCGGAGAATAATGAGATAAATATTTATCTATGCATGGAAACTTTAACACATAACTTGTTTGGATTTTTACGACAATCCATCAACTGTAATTTACAAAATGCAAGATTCGAAATATTTATACGTTTGATTATTTCCTTCGTAGCAAGTAATTGCTATATAATGCACATCTGGCAATTCTTCGCATGTGCGTAGCCAACAGCTAAGCTTCTGAATTTTTACAAGTTTCGATTTCCTAAAAATATTCTCAAACAAGCTACCCATTTTTAATGACCACTGTGAATTCCTTTTTAATGATGTTTTAACAACCCTGTAATTTATGTAGCAGGTAGTAAACTATAAGTGTGCCTGCCTACTACTTTTCTTTTCCACGTAGTGCGTTAATTCATGTGAAGGTGCTTAAAATTCAAGTCCCACTGCCGAAATGGCTCTCTGTCTCTCCTACCTTTAAATAATGCTCATTTAAAATTGGGATTTTTACTCTACTCTAAATTACATTGAACAAATGTTATTCCTACTTCGTAATAAATATTACGCTCACTAATTTCTTAACCCCGTCATAGTTTGATTACTATTTTTAGTAGCATACTTGACCGAGTATACCAATATTATTATTACTATTTGATTAAAGAAGTATTAACAATAGAATAGTATGCACACAAATTAGTTGCAAGGCTGCACCTACCGTACAACTGTATTTTTAAGTCACCAAAGGGCAAAGGTTTACATTTGATTGTGATTCATCGGTTTTCTCTGACATTACATGACATTTGAATTTCTAATCGCACAGCTTGTTGTCAAAATCAAAAACTTAGTTTTGCATCTTAAATAAAGTGGTTTAAATATAAATATTTTCAATCTTTCTTGCTGGCTTTCTTAATATTTGTTTGATTGGCGACTTAAGGCAATTTATTAAGATCAAAGTGAACGTGTCACTTTTAGCAGTTTATACTCTTTGACTTGTTGTTTTCATCCACCGGCAATGAAAATTGAATTACAATAGAAAATGTGGACCGGAATTAAGTTAAAAAGATGAGTGAAAATTTTGTAATAAATATATTGAGTGTGGTAATGAAGTAACCGTTGCTGCAATTGGTAGATTGAGTGCGTATATAGAGTCTGTCTGTATGGGGTCGAGAAACGACTGTAGGAAATATTTACATATGAACTTATTCTGATGGAATGGTGATGATAAGGAGAATAATAGGTTGCCAGTCCATAATAGTTTAAGTAAGCATGAGCATAGTGCCTATGCTATTACAGCCTAAATAGTTGTTCGAGAATCGAGCCAAAGTAAACGAGGAGGATTATAATATGGCAGAGCATATCACACAGACAGCTAGATAGACAGACGGAGTGTGTACATAGTGAAGATATATACATAGCTGTATATATATTCATATGGCGAACTGGTTGGTTAGGAGTAAAGAGAAAGAGAGGAGTAGCTAGGGATGGAGCTTAATGGTGAAAAGATAAGAGCAAGAGCAAGAGCAAAAGTCAGGTAAAGTCAGGTAGCAACAATGGCTAATGGGTAAAATAGGAAGGAATGAAGCCAAGAGCAAAAGTCTCGTCAGCTCTTGTTGTCTAGGCCAAGCGAGAGAGCCGGCCGACGATCTATAGCCACACTCCTCTCTGTTTATTCCTTCAAGTTCTTTTCTTGCTGTGTAAGGGAAGAGAGACAGGAGAAGGGAAAACGGATCTGTCCGTCCCGTCCGACCATCATCCGCTCAAATTCAGACATCTGTTCTATCTCATTTTATCATGCTCTGTTTTGATGTGTCTTTTGTAACTGTGCCCAGTAGTAGTCAAAGCAAAAGCTGAGCAAAGCATCTCAATCCACATCATAACTCATAATATATTTCCTCTAATATCCTATAATCCAATCCAATCAAACTTTTCATCGCCTATGGCCATATGAAAGAAACAGAGCAGAGAGAAAAGAGAGAGCCGAGTCTTTATCATTTATAGACACTTAATACTAATACCACACTAAAAAGTGATAATCTACAGCCATAAGTACCAATAGTACTCTTATTTATAATATAGAGTACCTACATAGAAATAGAAACAGATTAACACTGTTGTATACATACGTCTCTAGAAAATCAGATGTGAGACTGATTATACTATAGTAAAAAGACTAGACACTATATAATAAGTGCTTAAGAAATAATTCTCTAGTTTTTAGAAGAGAAAAATCCCAAAAGTATTCACTAGCCATAGCCATTGACTATTTTCTATGGTATGTGAGTTGACAGTCAGAGGAGAGAAAGAGAATTCCTGATGGAAAATCATAATAGGAACTGAAAATGTGGTTTGCTGATAAAAGAAGGTTTCTCTACAATGGAGCTAGGTAGCTAAGAAGATGAATTCTTGAGAGCAGTGTCTATTATATATTTATTTTATAGCCACATTCTATGCTATTTCTATCCGTGCTCTTGTATAAGTAAAAAGGCAATTCAGGTAGTAATAATGTAATGCTGGGGGACCTGTGTGTAAAATATGTTCTCCTTCTTGTAGGCACATGATGTAAAGTGGTGTGGAGAGTGCTAGCATAGGTTGCGCCGAGAGAAGCATCTGAAATTGAAAAATTATCTGAGGGCGTGTGAAGTTTGTAGCGGAACGTGGCAAGAGAATTGCCTTAACTTCCAGATGCACTTTCAACTTTATCCCTCACCCTTGTATTTAATGTTGTATGTAGAGTGGAGGATAAACATTAGTCATTCCAACACAGCATTCGGTTAGCTACACTAACATTTCACTGGATCTTGTTGTAAGTGAGGCTATCTAGTGTATAAATACGCACAATTGAAGAAGCTATCCTTTCAAAACTAAGCAGAGCACAGTTTTGGATTATCTATAGTAAAAGTAAAGGAATATTATAGGAATGTTAGAGTGTTAGAGTATAGGTAGCTACCTAAAATATAAACCGGCTTCTCTTATTGCACTGTGCCTATCTATTTCGTGTGTGTATTTAGCAAGGTATTAGATATGTGAGTTTGGAATATCCGTCGTGGTGGTTTTAAGTTGACAGATTGCTGCATAGCGTTATAAAGGGATAATATTTGGGATGGTATGTGTAAGGAAAAGTAAAGTAGGTGAACCAAAGTCATGGGAGTAAAGTTCAAAAAGAGTTTAGATAGGTTTTTGAGGTTCAACTTCTAAACTGATGCATGGCTGCTGTACGGAGTTAAGTTCGATTATTCTCTGTCAATAGCTTATAATATAATAGTAGTGAGTGTTAGACATAGTAAACTACATCTACGTCGACATTTGTTGTATCTGAATTGATGCACATAACTTGGTTAGTGTTTAAGCGTTTCAAACTATCATTCAAGTTAGCTCTAGGTGTACTTGTGCTATGCTCTTTTCTGTCTGTTATCATGACCCGAGGCTTCAGTTGACTTTTGATTTTACTCTCTCTGTACTTAAGTTAGTAGTCTTCTTGTCGTGGATAGAGCACGACACGACACTCTGGAAAATAAGTCGATTTGCCTTTCTAGTGCTTCGGGTTTTTCTAAGATATCTTCTTATAACTATTAGTCATGTCAAAAGGAAATCGGGGAAGACTTGGTGGTCCTGTCCTCTTCTAAGTGTACACAAAAACCTAGACACTACTTTACCAACAGATAAAACCAACCGATGTTATCTAAATCTATAAAAAATACACTCACCGAACACTTTTATTGCGTTTCTTAACTTTTGATAGAATTATTTCATATCAGACGACAGTTCTGTTTACACACACATATACATATTATACACCTACACACATTATACATAGAGAAATACTCATCTCTCATATAAACGAGAGGATTATTCGTGTCCCAAAAAATTTTATTTAGCTATCCGTTTTATTCGAGTGCACGACAAACTCTAGTAAAAGTGTATTACATTATAATATCCCTCTTTGTTTCAACTGGTTTCTGAACATAGTGAACGTGTTTCAACTAAACAGTTAGCTTTTAGGTGTCGACTTTGGGAATTATATCGTGGGGAAGTTTAGATACAGTTTAGTTGTCTGTGTGAATGCTAATACATTCAACACTGTCTCTCTCCACGAAATAAATTCATAACTTCAAACTATTTGCAGAGAAGGAGTCTAAAAAGGAAAATGACTTTGTTGTATACGTGTAGTAAGTCCTTTCAACATCATTTGCAAAACTTTCGCGCATGTTCTAGAACATTGCAGTGTATTACACGATAGAAATAACTACACGCGGCTCTCTAACCTCTATTAAATAAGAGTTTCGTCTCTAACTATTAAATACATAGATACTTATTCACGAAAGGCAGGTTTTTCTAGAATGCTACAATTACTTAAACAAAATATTGTAATACAAACCACACGTTTGATGTTATACCCTACTTGTATATATTTACAATAATGCTAATGCATTCCTAAACATTATATATAGCATTACATAGATGATTCAAATAGTTATAATAGGAGGATTTGTGTGGGCTGGAACATTAGACTTGACTGTTTCTCCACTTTATGTACGGCAAAAGTTTTGAATTCCACATTGTTCTCACACTTTCAGAGCTGCTTGATTATTTTGTTTGCACTTTGATAGGCGAAACTCATAAATAACTGGAGAATTTCAGAGCAAGTCAGAATCAGAATTGAAAACTGACAAGAGCAGGCCACTGTCACTTCATGACAAAGTAAAATAAGGAGGCAAGGCATTTGTTGAGGCTTCAAAGTAGTTCAATGTTTCCGATTTGTTTTCGTTTG
>JAAAYG020017844.1:0-19908 GCA_009936455.2 Tomocerus minor
GCCAGTTGTCCTGGGGCCAGTTGTCCGCTGTGCCAGTTGTCCTGGGGCCAGTTGTCCGCTGTGCCAGTTGTCCTGGGGCCAGTTCGCCGGACACGCAATATATTACGGTGGGTTTTCAGACCAACGGGGTGGGGTCGAAATGGCTAGCCATTTGAAATTGATTTGAATATCAGCCATTTCAGGCAAAACTGGGTTTTCAAACCGATGATGTAATTTCAGACGGTGGCACAGATTTTAATAATTTGCAGTCAGTTACGTATAGTGGTCACAGAATAGAACCTACTCTTTCTTTAGCTCTAATAGTTAGGAATCTACATTACTTTAGTTAGACCTCTCGGCCAATTAGTTGTCATTCTGTATTATTTACTCTGTTGTTTTGCTTAAATGCATACTTCATGCAATAAAACTATATAAGAAATAAAATAATGGACACCATAGTTGTACAGTAGACACGTTAAATATACTAATTAAATTTTCGGTTTCTTAACGTTTACAATTGTATAAATAAAGGGACGCTAATAATATTACTGATGCTACATTACTCTTTTATTGAATCATGTAGTATACGATAATAATTCTGGGGATTTAACTCAGCAATTATTGATCGTGCTCTATACACTAACAAATAAAATGAAGATACCTATAAGGCTATGGGTCTAAGCTTGTATGGATGCCAATTTATATTGGCTACAAGAAAAAAATTATTTCTGAATGCAATTCCTGAGTTTTTTGTGCTGGAGGCTTTGAGGGTAGCTGGAGAGTGAAATATATATTATAGGTGCAGTTTATACGGCTATCGTTTTTGAGGGAATTTGCGAGTGGTCGGTAGAATTGGTGTGCATGGGCGCAGATAAATTCATGGATAGGACGGTGATCCACATGAGCATCACCTCAACGGAATCACGTCCCACCATTACATCCCAATGCAAGTAGTAAAGTATGTCCGCCTGAATCCGACGAACAATGAAAATGAAATCAGATGTCTGGTAGATTTAATAGTATTAGGCGTATGGCGCTTAAGTATATTTAAGACTTAATGCTAACCTACTTGGCTAAATGGAGAAGTACCACAACGTCTGCCGTTCTTAGACCTCTGAGCAGATTTTATAGGAGCCGGAGCAAGGACTACACCGATCCGATGCACTCCAGAGAAGAGCAAGAGCAAACTAACTGAACCAGTTAGTCCAGTCCAACTTGAATCTTTCCGGAATGGTTCCTTCCAGCTTTGGAACTCAAGTCAAACCAAACGACGGTAAGCCGAGTGAAGCCAAGCCAAGCTTCATCTCTGAGAGTACAGACAGATAAGCCAACTCAACCGCAGATAACTCAAAGAACTCCTTATAGGTACTCCTCTTTTATTTTGCGACTTCCTTAACATTCATCATACTCGTTAGCAGGTAGATAAAGGTTACATACTTGTCAAACCATTGTTGTCCCCACATATGCATCTCGCGTCTCCCGATCCCCCTCTCTAACTCAATACCTCTATAGTGCACTTGGCGATTACGGACAAAAGATCTTATAACGCACTTACTTATACTTATTTCCTTTCTTAAGCCTTTTTATTGATTATATCGTCCAATGCTAATATTGCTTAATAATAAAATTCTATAAATCATTATTTATTTCCGTTTTTCTCAGATCCTTGCTAATAATATTGCCACAAGTATTACAATAACGGAACCATAATTGTACTACTGCGACTTTCTAGCAAAAAAAACGTATCATTGAACTCCATTGGTCAATTCAGTCTGATATATCCTATATAATTATGCCATAACTCAGTAGACATATTCTTATACTCTGCTAAAAATTTGAGCTTATTTTTTGAATCTGGTCCTAGTGTTGCCAAATAATCTACCATTAACGATGTAGGATATCCTTCCCCATAATTCTCATGAACATTAGTTTTAGAAGGGCAAAACTCTTATGATTGTGTATGCAGTTTGCAAATAAGTTTGCACAAAGTAGTTTGCACTGCATTGTACTCTGGTTTAATCAGATAAGGTAGTAGCCATCATAAATCACCTCACTGACCTCACGCATCTACATATTCTGCATCATAAATATTGGCTGATACTATAATTAAGCATTATGTTGTATTATATAATTAAGTATATTTGAAGTGAAATAATTTAAAGGGAAGTTGAATTTTTCATTACATACGAGACCTGCGCCGCGTCCAACATTACATAATTCTTAATATGTTTGCGTCTTAAAATCTCGTCTCAACGGCAGTGCCTTCTTCACTTTATAATAAATTCTGCCTGCAGAGTAGCATATTCGTAGTTGTTTTCTATTTGCTAAAGCTAAAGATGTGGAATGAGCTTCGCTTACTATATTGCTAATTACATGGCGTACACATTTGCCCCGATATGCTGCATTGCCTTCATTCCTCTCGTCTCAACAACAAGACCTGTTCCAGTTTCAGTCTTTCCGTTCGTGTTGCAATTTTCCTTAAATTCATTGTGAGTCCAGCAGTACAACAGTTCAGTTTCAGCGGAGTTGAAAAGAGGGAACTAGATCTGCCTGGATGTAGACGTGGACTGTGAAACGAGATCTCTCAACGCTGAGATTTCTCCAGTCATCTCTGCCAAAGAGGAAGTATTTGCCACAACGTAATTCTGGAGCACTTGGTTCCTGCTAGACTTTGTGTTGTAGTTGCACAGCTTTGAAAGCAAACTCAATTACGGGTGATAATTCATCCCAGAGGATCTGAGTTTTCATTCAGTTCAACTGCTAAGTAGTTCCTGATTAACAATTTACTATTATTTTCTACTTATGCTCACAATTGTTCCAAGTAAGTCAAAGATTTATATTTACTAACTAACCAGCAAAACTATCATCTTATTTTCCCAGCCATTTTCTAATTGTCTTAAATCTCACGAAAAAACTTGCAAACACACTTGCCAAAAATGAAGTGCTGGTACAATGTAAAAGTATTTGTAACAGTTAATGTAAGAAAAAAGTTGTTTCAATGAGTTTTGGATGCCTCCATGGGGCTTTTAAGGCCAATAGACTGCATTTAAAAAATTATAAATAGAATGTGGTAGCCATGATGCCATATAATCACTATTAATGAAGGGAGATTCCTTGTAAATTTCCTAATAAAATGCAAACCTCTTTTTGTAATCTAATGATTGGTCCAATTTAAGTAAATTAATTAAAATCAAGGAAAATTACTTGAGGACTAATTTGCAATTAATGTATTGCTGACAGTTGATTATCGTATTCGTTATATAAATCATTTCGTATAATTCGTAGACCTTCAGTTAATTCTTATGCCATAATTTTGCAATGACCTGCTATTTACGTTTCTTATTAGTCACTCTATACTACTACTCCATGCATTTCCTTTTATTATATAATATGAGGTCAGATGTAAAAGTATTCAGGTTTCCACTGTGATATATTGTCCATCGTTTATCATTGGTGATATAAGTAGGCAGCTTCAGTTTCTGTATCAATGTTCGTACAATTAGGCAGTGAGATGCTATCAACGATTTTTCCGCTTCTGAAATTGATTTAGTGAATGTAAAGCAAGGCTCATAATTGTTCATAGAGAAAGTAAAGTGCAGGCAAATTGGATTTCTATTCAATCGAAGGAAAGAGAAGCGTCTGTCTGTGTTTTGAAGTGAGTGAGTTCTATAAGCTACTTCAAACTATCCAATGGCACAACAAAGATACAAGAGAAACGTGACTAAAAAATCTCACTACATCGCCAATGTTAGTGTAAAATAATATTTCTGCACAATAATCTGTTAAAAACAGCACTAACTATTGCAATGCCATACATGTGCGTAATAATCTTCCTTTTTCAGTGGCTCCTTAGTGTCCTTAGATGTACTTGTCTTTAATTGTAGCAGTATCATCTTTTCCATAAGCAATTATTATATTCATGTAAAAAAGCATAAATGTCGTATCAAATATCTACTATTGATACTAATTTAGACTTTGACCTCTACTACAATATTCTGTCTGAGCCTCGTAGCATGAAATACAAAAATAATTTTGTTCTGTTTCCTAATTCTGTTCTGTTGGTTGTTCTCTTCTTTTGCTTGCAGTAATCTATCTATTTAGAGCATACAGTTGGAATTTACGCATGTTTAGATGTAATAATCATCGTGAAACTCTGTAAAATAACTATTTTCCAGCCACAGTAGTTCCTAGGCTATTTATGTATATCTATAAGTGTAGGGATTTGTAAATGCATGCAAAACTTCCGTCGTTGCCAAAATATTTGTTCATGAGTGACCCATATATTTTTGTGGCAGTTCCTAGAGGGTTATTTAAACGTATGTTATTCAATTTCGTGCACGTTTCATGATATTTGATATTGTTTTGTCATGCCTAAAGCTAGCAGATATTGATGCTTCCTTTGTGTACTAACGGACTGTATCATTCACAACAAAACATCAATCAGCAGTTTTTCAAGCGAACTAAATAGAGAACAATGCTATATTATTTTCATTCGGGTAAATTGGAGCATTTCCCTGAAGTATCATTTACAGCTTTACTACTGACTGATGAAGTAATACAAAATGCACATCGTCCAATTGAGCAATGGCTACTTTACACGCACGCCTTGATTTTCGTATAGTATTTACGAACAATAAAAGTAGCATATACAATCAGTGCCAGCTAGTTATTATCGCTCTGTAAAAGCTCATTCGCGTTTTTTGCTGGCATTAGATATTCATAGTTTATAGCGGATCTATTTCGCAGTTTAATAACTACCCGATAATTTTTGTGTATATATATTTTTCATTCAAAAGTTCACTTTCAGTCAAATATCGACGTCGCAGGAAAACTTGTTGGTTATATTAGTTGTGTGATAATTGCATGTGTTCCCCCGGGGGAACTAATGCGCTGGGGTCAGTGGGAGGGCGACATAATTCGAGGAATGCTAGAATTCCGATAGGTAAACAAATGTACTACAGCCTTGATTCTGCAACGAACGCCCCCAATTGTTATTTTTTGTAAATTTTGGTAGTTTTATGTACAGCTCATATTAAAAAAAGTCAGACTGATAACCTATTCCGAAAAAAATGATTTTGCCACCCCATACTTGGAAGATGGAGATTATATCGTCCGAGATTTTGGACTTGAATATATTGTTTAATTTTCAAAACCGTGTTTATGCGTAAGCATAGTAGGTACCTACCTAGTTAGTTTTATTTAGATGTGGGGGTTATGTATTAAGTTTCACAAATTGAGACATCAACGTGAAGAATGAAGTAGATCAACTGTCTGCATATTAATCTGTTTAAATGTACGAAAGTCTCTATTGCGAAAATTTAATTTTAGATGTCTGCCTTACAGTGTTGATATATCCACACAACAGTAAAATATAATAAATTAACAACCCCTTTCAGATGCATTGTTACATTATTTGGACGATTAATATTAGCTCTTGTGTTCCTATTTCGATGGCTATGCTCCTTAGAAAACAATTTTATCATACATTCCTACCTTTAAGCAGGAGGATCGTTCAGTCGACACTGATTAGCTTTAATTGTCAACTCCATTTCTTGAACCATTCTATTATAACAGTGGTAAGAGACAAAATAGTAGCTGCTCGTATTACTGCTGGCCTACTCTAACACATCTTTGTAATTATTATAACATTAATATATACAGTTCTCGATTTATAGTTGAAGGTGACACATGATATGCAGTTTAATTGCCTCAGTGCAGAATGATTATCATGACAATATAATTTAATAGCAAAAATCAGCAACGGATTCATGCCTATTAGTTTGTGCACCTAGATATGTTATTAACCTTTTACGACAATTTATTATTTTGGCGTTTTAGGTATTACAATTTAGGGTGAAAGTAAAATGAATAATTTTGAAGATTTTGCAAGCTAACAATGACTGTTACTACAGTTAAATGGGTCAATAAAATACAAAATCGCAAACAATTAGGATTTTTCCCGTTAAAAACAATAAAACAGCATAACGTAATCGGATGGGCGTTTCCAGGGTGACTTTGGAGGCTAATCCTCTCCCAAACTCCGAGAAATAAAAAAAATATTAAAATAAGCAGCTAACGCAAAAGCCTTGGGTGATTCGTGCTACAAATGATACATTTTTCTATTATTTCTGCGTTAATTCTCTAGTTCTCTAGTCAACGCACTTGAAAATATCATATGTTATTTTATATGGACTGGCATTACGTCCATGCAAAAGAATAAGTCTGAATAATTGTCATGCCCCAATCATAGGAGGTTCTATAAAACCCATGGACAGAACGCCAAGTTTAATACAAAGGTTACTTGATATCCACCTCCAGAGGCCACCACTTGATTCTATTTAATCGGGTGGACGACATGGCTATGTCATTTCGGGACAGACAATTGCTTTACTTTCAAAAGTAATATCTCTTTATTCATGCTCGTATGAAGCTTGGCTTTGCGTCAGTTGAACTGGTAGACAAACCACAGTGATTTCATTATTGAGTTGCAGTTATAGGTCCATTGGCACAGATATGTACATTTTAGACATCATGTTACGATAAGGTAGACGGGGAGAAGTATGAAAGAGAAGAGGGACGAGAGATGAGACTGTGGATCTTACATTCCTAACGATAAGTCTTAAATAAATTATGCAGAGTTGAATTCCAAAGGTACATTAGACCATATTTATTGCTGTACCTAGTAGAGCATGAAAATTCAAGTTCCCTCGTCTTCGGTAATAATAAGACGAAAGATGAAATCGAGTGAAAGTTAAAGAAAGGTGGATTGTATTCTTGGTGGGGAGACGAGTTAGGTCTGTTGATAAGACTGCTGCCCTACCTACAATGCTACATTTACCGACCTATACTAACAATAAGCCATAGTAGTAATAAAAAGCATCGCATCATTTTATCCCAATGCTTGTCTAGGCTGCACTGTCGACTGGAATAGAATGATATGCAAAATCGGACTGACTGCTTCAAGGCTTTACTTTTGAGACGAACTGGAAACGAGTCTCTCTGCCTTCTCCCCTACTATGCTACTCATCTCTCTACAATGCAACCCAGTGTTTTATTTTTGAACTTGGCCACGGCTGAAATGGCCTAGCAGGTGACTGTAGCTTTACTGGGCCACTGGTTGAGATAACCTGAAATAATAAACGAATAACAACAAAAACCCACTGTATTTTTCAAAGCATTGTTGCTCTTAAATATGTTCAAACGCTTTTTTTAAGTATACTTATTGTTCTGGAAAAGAAACAAATGTATCTACACGGTTGTAAATTTTAGTTCTCCACTTTATTTATTCAATTTAACGTTATATTACTGGCTTAAATTCAATTCTAAACAGTTGAGTTCGTTTCATTCTTATTTGCAATAGATACCCTATCCCCTAGCTCTATCCCCTTGGCTTTTATCCTATAGATACCCTCGATATCCTTGTATCTTATTTGCGATAGATTTGCAATACCCGATGCAATAGAAAATTACTAAATGAACGATATACTTGATGGTGGAGAATTCAACCTATGGTAATTAGGTAATAATGGCCTGCCTTAAATTAACTGAAATATTGAAAAAATTTCCGACTGGCCATTTTTGACCGGTTGAAATGGCTGATTGCCTGTCTCGAAGTAAAAGCCTACTAAATGGAACACTGATACAGTTATAGGAGATGTACTTATAAGGGAGAATGAAAGCTTTCAACATCTTCCTGTAGAGTGACTTTAATAGTATTGTAATCAAAGATAGATGTAGATGATTGGATACTGCCGTGACATTACTAGATACTCCTAGACTACAATAACATTATTTTAGACTTTGGTTAAGAGACCACCCACCACCTGCTTACTGTTCTTACTATTCGCCAAAATACAGGTGTCTCACATTTTATTTTTTCATTTGATGCGGATTTAGACTAGAACTATAGACTTATACAAGTTCCTATATTGCAGTCCCTATTTTTATGGAAATTTTAAATAAAAATTGCTAATGCAAACTCAAGCTCAGAAAATTCAACTGTTTCTGCTTGAACTGCTATTTATGAAAATATTTCTGAGATATATTAAACTAATCAGGTAACGCTACATTAAAAATGAAAGTTGAAGTGGACATAAGAATTCGTTCTGTTCATAATATTGCATTACGTGATCAAACAAAAATTACTTTCGGAATGTCTACTTGAAGGATTGCGTAATGATTAATTTGTGCTTACTCTGTTAAGGGTTAGGAGGGAAGTAGGATTTATTTAATGTATGTACAACACTTAGGCGAGTCGAGATACAGATAATATTAATCTGGTATTCATGGATGACTCCCTCTGGGAAAAAGAGAATTGATGAGCGACAATGCCCAAAGAGGTTGGGCTTTATAAGTCGTTGCTAAGTAAGTCTAGGAAGAAGAGAGTATAGTTAGGTAGAATAGGACACCCTAAAAGTCTCAGAGATCTTCACTGCCTTTCTAAAGCCGTTCGAGCTAGTCGGCTGTATAAAGTAAAGTAGGCTGATTATGCATATCTGGAGTGAAGAGCGATATGATATGTACACAGCACAGGGCGTCTTAGTCGCAGAATATTAAATTAAAAATAAAAGAGTATAATTCAGTACACATTGTGGCTGGTGGGGTGAGGATTGAGTAGTGGATCTATTTTATTGTTGACTTAAGTGAATAATGAGAATTTATTTTCATGCAGGGCCTTTTCCGTGTCTGAGGCTGAGCATCTAGAGCAAGCGAGATCGCAAGAGAGAGAGAGAGTCATGGGCTTTTCATTGAAGATTTCCCTGTAAGATTTTCCGGAACTTAGCGGGTTAGTCCTTTTGAGCGTGAGTGAGAGGAATTGAGATAAGGCTTTAACTCTGGCTGTGTGCACAATGGGAAGAAGTCGGAGTAGGTAAGTGAGGCCAGGAAGTGGCAGGAACAATGCGGGAGGGAAGGGAGCCGAGCCGGGGAATAAGTCTTGTCTCTCCAGCCAGGCAGTCTCCGCCAGATGCGAATCAGAGGAAAGCAAGGAGGGAGACTGAGAGTCGGGAAGACGAAATCAGGAGTTGTTGAGTGGAGTGGCTTCTTGTTGGAGCAGTGCTGATAGAGATAGCCGGGCGAGTATCGGAGTCCCCGTGAAAGATCGTGTCCGAGCACAGCGGCTGAAGACGGACGCTATTGTCGTGCATTTCACTGTAGCGACTACTTATTGCAGATTGGGCGCCACTGCCGACGGGTGCTCGTGTCGTCGAAAAAACCCTCGGCGCTCAGTAATCATGTAGAGATCAAAGAGTGTGGAGTTGAAGAGAAAACAGCAAAGGCTGCTAACATATCCGATAACATGAGATCAAACTGAAATAAAGAAAACAATACTGGCGTGAATGAGCCAGGTCTGGAGTCTGGACCTGGTCGCAGCCCTTTTGTAGCCCAGCCTCCCTCGTATCGCATTACTACACTCACAATCAGTTATTCTTTTCTGGGGCAACGTACAAGTAACGGATTCCTCTTTCCTCTCGCGAGAATTCTTGGTGTGAGACCCAGCCATTTTATTCCTTCCCTTCGATTCGTCATTAATTTCAGGAGCTAGTGCCCCTGCACTGTTCTCCGAATATTTCGCCGCTGCTTTTCATTAGGATTCCTACACACACAAACACACACATCTACATCCTTCCTCCGCTATTCAATTTCCAAGACACAACTTCACAGTCGTAAATTAGAAAGCACTTTGTCAAGATCTTTGTTTATAAATTCAATTTCCTTTTTTATCCACTTACCTTGGTTTTCTTTTACGCAGCTCACAATCGACAAATGGTCGCCACACTAAACTAATACTGAGCCTTTTAAAACGACCTACCCAATACACTCTGGTTTACACTCTTCCCTACAGCCCATCACACATCCACACAAATAAATTCAATGCAACTCTCGTAGACAATGAGAGCGAATACAGTCGACCATTTGGAACACACTTTCGTCATACAAGCTAAAGATCAGAGCTCGATAAATTATTGTGAGACAGACATCGTTGCTAATTATAAACCCTGGTGAAAATGTGGCAACGTTTTGATAACTATTTTAACTACCTTCTAAGGGTGGTGCAACTAATCCCCAATAATCTTGCAAAACGTGTTCACCTATCAAAACCAGCTTAGCGCATATTTAAAAAATGATAGACGAAGATACTATTTATTGTGTGCTAGAACTAAGTTTTAAAATCCCTTACCCTTAACGACATTGAAAAACCCTCCTAATTAACCAACAGGGACTGAAAAACCTGGAAATCTCCTACAGTTTTCTCTCCGTATCCCCAATTCATGGATAACTCGCTTTTGTAGAGTACAACTGCGTAAAAATCATCCCCCGCTAGTCAGAGCATAAAGCTACTAGAGAAATAAAGGATTTCTAAGAGTTGAGCCTGGCAAAGGCGAATTCCAACGGAGAGTATGGGCAGAAGAAAAAGTGCGGCGTCTCAAGGGTCGAGTGCGGCAGTGGAGGAGGACTCGCCCTCAGACCCTGCAGAACTGGACAGCAGTAAATCGCCGGATGAGCCGCTAGCTGGGAAATGCCAGAATAGCAACAGCGAAAGTCAGGATGAACAACTGCAAGTCGAGACTCACATATTGCCCCTGGTCATCGTTGAAGAAGATCGGGAAACCTGGGCGAAGAAAGTTGATTTTTTATTATCCGTTATTGGATTCGCTGTGGATTTGGCAAACGTGTGGAGATTTCCATATCTCTGCTACAAAAACGGCGGAGGTAAATTATTTTCCTCTCCTCTTTATTCATATAGGTAATAAGTTTCTCTGCAGCAGAAAGCAGATAAAACCAGAATTGAGCTGTAAACCTATATTATCTATCCATGCCTGTGCCATATATAAGGCTATTTTGAAAAGTCTGCTTATTTAGCATCTAAACACCTATTTATGTTTTACGATAACATTTTTGCAAATATCAGCAACAGTTCTCCTCTAAAATTTGACCGAATCTTCAGTTGATAACTTGTATTTGAATTAAAATATGTTTTCAAAGTGAAGGCAACAAGTCCTTATTTAAGACTAACCCCGGAATTATGTTATTAAGTACAAGGTGTAATAAGTTGGGTGTGCTTTAACAACCTTGTTTGCACTTGAAATCAAGATTTAAGGCCAATACTTTTTTTTGACCACTGCATAACTTGCATGTTAGGCTTTAGATAAGAAACTATTGTTATTGATATCCTAAGTTGAATTTTAGGTGACAAAAGCATTAAATTGAAGAAATTAATTTAAATACCTAAAAGTTAGTAGGTAAAATTAAGAGTCCAGGGTCTTTGGCCGATAATCCTAATTTTGAGCAGGTCGTAGGTCTATTCTCATTTTGAATTGACTGGCAGGACTGGCATTTATTCCTCCTTTCTCTTCTTTACTCTATGATTTGGTTTACGTTTATAGATGGTGTGTCTACTTTATAGTGAATACCAGTCAGTGAGATATTATGTCTATCTCATTGACTATATTCATCAAGTATAGTCTATTATTGTTGTGCACTATTTGCATTTTAAAGGCTTCCAAGAACGAGGCGTATCATAATAGGTATATATGATGCTCATGATGCAGATTGTGTTCGAGTATTTAATTTATTCGACTTGATAGAAAAGTGTAAAAGTGTATTATGTGATGCAACTCTGTCTTATGCGTGCTTGTCAGAGCCCGACCCTTCTGTCTCTCTGAGTAACTTTTATCTATTTCCTCATTTTCTTTTCAAATAACTTCCTTTTTTCGTCGACGTCTGTAATATAACAATGTGATGGCTCTATAGCATTTTTAAAAGCTCTACATGCTGATGATAGGGAACCTTTCTTCCTTTGAATTGATAATAAACCTGTTCAACACAGATGCACAGAAGTAGCAGCATCAATAATGTCTCAGTGACAAGGCTACGGTTTCTCAGTAAACCCCAGTGACAATATGAAATTCAAAGAATGTGCTATTTCAAAAACGACTTTTGTGTGAGTTCACGACCACTTCCTCAAGTGGGTAGACGTATATAATTTCTCTTTTTGCATGAAGCGTCTAAAGATTTTGCAATGAGTCTTCGCAAAAGAAAAAGACACGTCCTGACGGACATAAAAATATTTCAGATGCAGTAGCCACCAGCACCACTACTTAATAATCACTGCTGTATGTATTCCCAATATTTTTCTGCAAAACTTATTTGCATTATAATTTGTATGTTTAGTTTTTATTTTAATATTGAAAGGCGAATTCCTCTTCAGAAGCCGTTAGATCGCCAGTCTTATATTGTATATGTACGATTCAGATTTTTCTAACAACAAGCATTCTAGGTAAATAACAGTAGAAACATAAATTAAAAATATAGTTATATATATAATGTATACTCACTACACTTAAAACATTATCTCGCCGTTTTTAGAGACTGACAAGTAGTTTCTCTCTATTTAATTATAAGTCCATATCTCTGTGTGTATGCAAGTAGAGCTATAGTTGTATGTTATGCAGGTCGACTGTCTACACAAACTGCAATAAAGTAGTAAATATACAAAAAAAGGTACACTAATAGCTTTTCTCAAATAAAACGCTGAAAAAAAAGCTATTCGTCTCGCTCACACGTAAACTTAGTCAGTTGGCTTTTATGCTCTTCTTCAGCTAACAGTGTTTGCTAAAAACAATATTGCACATACAGAAGATACTATTAAACGATATATAGAGAATATGAAGTAGAAAGTGCCTACAGCTCTGGGATTCTGTCTGAAGGAATAGCAGCAGTGTTTGTTGTTGTCTCACGTCTCCCAAAACCGTATTTTCTATTTTCTGCCATTCGGTGTAGTTCATTTCATCCATCCATTCATTTTCTTAAACGCAGACATCTCACCCGTCTTCATGATGAGATATTGCCCATTAACCCACCTTGCCAACAAGAACTTTTTATCCCACTCTTTTCATCTCATTTTCTTATGGGTTTACTAGCAATAAGAAATAGCTGAAAGTTAGGTCAAGACAACATATTCTTAAAATACCATTTTATGTTTATAAGCCATTTCAGGATGCCTAATCAACTTCAGCATAATTCAGCTTTATCCAATGCAAAAACCAAAGGCTAACCTAATCTTGTATGTGAGTTTTCATAAGCATATTCTTGTAATCCAGCATACATGGCAAAAAAATACTAGAGATTTAGAAAAATTTTATCTGCGCTATTATTCAGTCTTTCTAACAAAAAAGTGCAATAGGCAAGGAAAATAGTTGCCATTTCGGTTGAAAAGCTATTGTTATGTTCAAGAAGAAAATAACTTATGGATTAGGTTAAGGGGAAAATTTAAATCTTCCCGTCTCAAAATTGCTATTGCATTTTAGTCCAGGAAATAAATATATTTTTCTGACAAAATGCTCTCAGATGAAGAAACTAGTCTTGCATATGCTGGGTAAAAAGCATTAATGTAGCAAAAATCATATAGATTCTTTTCCCCTAAGAGATCAACAAGTTTCTTCTGTATTTCCTGGCATGGAAAGCATTCATCTTTTATTACCACTGGTCATGCGCTCATATATGTCCATCTAATTTATATTCTAACCCAATATGATGCATTGCGATGTAGAAGTTACTTAAGTAAAAACAATTTTACGATTAAAAGGTAAATACCTGAAAAAATTCATACTATATTTCATATAAGATGTCTTTAAAATGTAAGGTGTGCAATTGTAGAAGCATATGCAGACTTGATGACACCTGTAATTGAATTACAAAAATAGCCTCTTTCCTGTTATAATTTTTACTGTGTTTATTAAAATATCTTTGATCGAGAGTGGACAGTTGGTAGAAAGAAGTGATTGCACTTTTTTTGAATCATATGCAGGAAATATCAATTGTAAATAATATTCGTCATCACTGGCGGAAAGCTATAGTGGAGGAAAGTTTAGGGAGATTTCCCAGGTGCCCGCCCATTGGAAGTTTTGATGTGGAAAGTGGGAAATATTTAAAGTATTGGTAACAGAATGTGCAGAACTCTGGAGAGTGGATGTGTAAATAATTTTAATGTCTTGGAAAAGTGAAGTTCACATCACCCCGAAAGTAAACTTTGCTTTAAGAGTCTTCTCCATTATCTATTGTAGTAAGTAGTTGGCAACGTAACAGTAACTTGCAACTTTGGTGAATTGAAGTAACTTTGGAAGAGGAGAAGGGAGTAAGCGACTGCAATGGCGAGAGTAGGGCATTGTTGCTATGCTATAGAAAATGGAAATGGCCAATATGTAGGAATATATGTTATAATATGTGTAGTCAATGGGATTGACGACGGAGAAGTATTTAGTAGGAAGGAACTTAATAAGAATCCCTTTAGTTTTAATTCCTTAGAGAGACAAGTTTGGATTTCTTTGCATTATAATATTATTAGTTGAGTAGTTAGGTCGTCTCTTCCTTTCCTGACTTGCTCTATTGCACAATGACCGACTGAAATTGCCAGTTTATTGAGTTTACACTAGAGAAATTAGAGCTCGACTGTATGGCTGTCAACGGCTAACTTCAGAGCTAAAAGCTAATGAAGCCGTTCAAGTGGTGGGATATTACTCTTCCTTTGATAACAAACAGGTACCCTATCAAATTGTTTAGGGGCTGTTAAAGATTTTATTTTCTGTTTGTGACTCAATACACTGGCAAGGAGACGGGAACTCGGAGAAGAGATAAATTTTCTTAATAGCACTTCTCTCTTTATTGCCTAAAATTTATCGTTTTCAAAATTACTTAATTTCCCTTTGTCTGCTGTAGTTGCCCTATTGGCTAATTGCTATGCAAATAAATGACTTTAATAGCTATCTACTTAACATGAGCAAGTCTTTTACTTTCATTAGGAATTTTGTTCTCTACTTCTTCCATTTAGGTAATTCCATGCAACTCCATTAAGCAAACAATAATAAACAGACTACAGTAGTTACAGTTATCGGATAGTTATAGTAAGAAGAAAACATGTTCCACATTATGTCACACATTCGAATGCTACCTACATAATTAGCACTTCTTTACATCTTGCGTATCAACACTAAACAGAGAATGGCTATCATGCTGTGCTTCTAGCTTTAATTTTGTTGTTCTAAGGTTACGTCTTATGAAGCAGTTTTATTAGTGCACCCAAAATAAACTTTTTACGAACTGCTGAAAACATAATTAAATATTGTACAGTATTTCACACATTCTAACGCCACCTACATAATTATAGCACTTTCTCTCTGATATCACGTATCAACAGCAAACAGAAATTGGCTATCATACTGCGTCTCTAACTTTGTTAACTAATTTTGTTGTTCTAAGATTTTCCTTTTTATAAAATAGTTTTATAACTGAATAAACTTTTCACTACCTGTTGGGTATATAATTAAAATGATGCATAGCACGTTGGACTGGTCACCAATAATTACTACGGAGAATACCTTATAATGCATCGTACATTGCTATAAAATGCATGTCAAAATAATGATAACTTCTTTTGCTCAACGAATAGTGAAAGTATAGACATGTTAACAAAACGCAACAGTTTCGTCTTCACCTTCCGATGAACAAAGTACTGTGTACTCGTTCATGCTATACTAACTTTATGTACCTACCTACCTAATATTTACACAGTATTTGACAAGAAACGAGACGGAAATTTATTTCCGGTGCCAGATTTTGATAGCAACTCAAGTCTTGTCAAGTCAAAATGTTCACCAGGTTTTTATTTATCACATTATTGCATCCAGTACACAAAAATATGTTTCCGAATCACTCCAATACTTTAGAAATGCTATCTGTGCGTAGATATGTTTTAAATTGACGATACTTTTGCATTACACACAACTCTGATTCCTTTGTAGTGTTTTTACGTTTTCATTTTCAGCGTACAGCCTTGCCAAAAGATTAAAATACTGTCGCTTGTATTTCCTAAGTGCTCATGACATTTAATTTTCTACAAGTCTCATCGCTTTGGAAGAATCAAAACAATACTTCCATAATAAAAAGAAACTGACTGACACAGTCAATACTTTTATGCATGGATACACCACGTTTCATTAAGACCTAATAAGCCTCATTTTTATCATTTCGCAATACAAGTGATCATATAACACGAAGCATTTTTTATACTCAGTCTAAGCATTTCGTAATAGGCTTATTTCTCATCGTCGGACTACTCTGATTCCTGCATGACATGAATTTGCCCTCTAGTGGAAAAATAGTCATCTACAAAACAAATAGAGAAACAATGTATTCTAATAAATACTCCTAGTAAGCCAAGCAAAGGGGCAAATCAATATTTTTGGTGGAGTTTATAACACGAAAATATTTTTCCAATGTATATTTAGGGCTTTTGCATAGTTTTCCGCGGAAATTCAAAATTAATTCCAAAAATTATTTACCAAAGAATCCTACATCATGGTCTCATATTGCCTGATATGCCTAATCATATAACCTAATAATAATGTCTTTTGAACTTGATCATTTACAATATTATAATGCATTGTTGCTTTGGGACTGTCCAGATATTAAGTCAACACACTAGGGGGTAGGGAGTCCAGCTCAATGTTTATGTATCATGATATGAGAGGGGGATAGTCAAAGAGCATGATTATGCCAACATAAATTATTTCTCATCTAATAAAAATGAGTCATATTTATTGAATGCACTATGAAACTTAAAAAATATTGAACGTCTTAAGCCAAGTCACATTATGTTTAAATAAAACTCTATAATGCCTCCTAAAAGTATATGAAAATTGTCATTGAAAAGAGAACACATGTGCATTCATGGCTACTCAACGAAGAGTATTAAACAATTCAGTTTGAGTCATAAATAAAAGATATCTCCTCTATAATACGTGACGTTTACACAAGTTTGGAAATGTAAGCCTTCAATTTAGTTAGTCGTCTTTCGAAGGTTTCGAACCCATTTGGTGATCAAAATGCAATATTCCATTTGAATACAATGTGATACTTGTATTTAATAATCAGAGTCAGTAATTTGATTCACAAAATACTACTTTTAAATTTTTTGGGCCTAAAAATTTTGATTCAAATTTTTAGTAAATGTATTCACTTTTACCCGCACTTTGTAACCTTCTAAGTTCCGCACATTGAATTGATCACACTGCGTCTGCGTAACAATGTTGGAAAGTAATGAACATGAACGCCCCTTCATGTTCAATCACTTTGCAATCATTGAAATCGATTTAGTCAATGCAATAACTAATGCAGTAATTACTTACAATGATGTATTTACAAAGTGTGAGTCGAAGTACACAGACACTAACACATTAACTGAGCAGAACGGCATCCAGCGCTGTTATATTAATACTCAAGATTGTCATGATATCCATTTATTATTTTCTGCGCAAAATCGCCACCAATAGAGATATTTTTGGGGCCCCTCCGCCACTCATTGATTTGCTGCGACCACGAGGCGAAACGCTTATTTATGTGTAAGATGATTTTGTTTAGAAATATTATTACGTAAAAAGGTAAAAACGTTAGAATTGTATAGATGGCATTGCCGTCTACTACTGCACTCAAATCTTCTTACTCTGAATATTTACAGATTTTTTTTCAAAAAAGTCCAAAAAATCTGTACAATGAAGCCCAGAGCATCGAAAGGAGATATTGATTTTTCCATCACGATCAGTAGTGGTAGTGAAAATAGTAGCGACCAAAAAATACATGCTATATTATATCACAATCGACGTTGGTGCCTGGGAACAAGTCGGTATGCATGGTGAACTTGAGAATGAGGCTTTATTAGCGTAAATCAATACATTCATAATCGTTTTGACATGCTAATTAATACTACCACAAACCAACTACACAAATCTTTCAGGAATTAAATATCGGATTGAACGATAAGGCAGCCACGACGTCGTAGTATTAGTTAAAAACTTATTAAAAAATGAAATCGCATTTCTATTGGTATCTAGGGCAATCTAATTGTATTATGTCTCATACATTTTATCTACCGATATACTGAGTTAATTTGATGAGATGTTACATCAGTAATGGGTTTTGATCTTTAGGAGCGTTTTTGATCCCTTATGGGATTATGCTGATAGTAGGCGGAATTCCTCTTTTCTACATGGAACTGGCATTAGGACAATACAACCGAAAAGGTGCCATTACTTGCTGGGGACGAATAGTCCCACTCCTTAAAGGTGAGTGAATTTAATTTCGGTCAATCTTGTAGTATTTAATTAAAGGTAATGATGTTGCAGCAATTACTACGTAGTAAAATTAACAAGTAATTTTTAAAACCCAAACTACAATAAGTATTTTCTTTGGGAGTTGGTCAATGAAGGTTAGGATTATTGTTTATATAGTAGTAGAATGGCCCATTTGCAGAGAGCGATTGTGCTTGAAATGAACAACATCATTTTTTACGTTCTGGGGAAATATTGTCTTCCGCTATTAATCAAATTTTCAGAATAAATGATAAAGGGTTACTATACGATGCGCTGAATGTCATTGAGTAGAAAGATATCCCGTTTTTATAATCAATTTTCTGTCTAGTGAATTTATTACCGACCTCATTCAAAATGCTAGAATACGTAAAATAGCATTTGTCTATTCATACACATGGCTTTGCCTTGTCATGAAATTATATATGCTGCATGTCTGCTTCATCTTTTCCAACAATAAGATCGGACGGAGCTAAGTACAGTTACTCAAGATTAAAGTCAGCGGTAGAAAATCTGAACAGGGAAACGAAGGAAAAGAAAAGGATTGAGAGCAGGTTTGTCGTGAAAGGAAAGGCTGGATTGGCAAGGGTTGTGGAATGGTAAAGTGTTCTCCGACAATCGGCGAATGATAAAAATCATTGCTCTGCTCTGACCATGAACTAGTCAATTGTAATAAATCCAAAGAACACTAATTTAGTTGCAATGGTAGAGAGACAATGAGCCATAAATATTAATTGAGATGCAACAGAGATTTAAAGGTTAGCAGTTGTTCAGTACCCTGTAAAAATTCCATATGTTCGGAAATTGGAATTGGTTGAATTTGATTCTAGTCATTCAACTGCAAATGAGAGTCGTGAAAAGGAAAGCAGCTCATCGTCAGACGCGAGTACCTGAGCACTCAGAGATCTAAGAAGCCGTTCGAAAGTGAATTTAGCTTGGAATTTAGTTTATTGCCTGGGAGGCGGAAAGCCGGCATGAAATAAAAAGAAGCAATTGTTACAGACAATGACATTTCCCCTCCTCGTGCCTACATGCTCCTCGACCTCCACTCAATTGACTACTCTTAGGTCAGCTCTAAATATTCAAACCCGTCGGAAATTAAACGTCTTCATATTGATTTGACTCACTACGCTTATTATAAGTTATAGCTCACCCTCACACCATCGCAGCGCATCGGCATTACAAAAGTTACGCTAACACAAAATCCATAGTGTTATGCAGTTTCAATTATTAGGTAGGTAGGTATAGCATTTATTGATTGTTTGGCACACAACACACAATCATATCAGATTTATGAATTCAATTACAAGCCAATAATGGTTACAATGCAGTTTCAATTATTTAATACAGACACACATTATATGGTATAATGGGCTTAACTTTTTGAAATGAGATTTGTGTAAGTACCCTTGGCTGTTGTCTGGCTGATGTTAATCCATTTTAGTAGATAGTATCTTGCCTGTCTTTGTGCTCTCAGATTTTCATGTAGAAGAGTAAAGGAAAAATATTAAAAATCCCAGGATGAGATTTGAACATTTTCAAAATACGGACAGAGCGATGCCACATATTGATTATAAGATAGATTTGAAGAGACTTGATTGTGTGTTTCTGTTAATTATAAGTAAAGCATGAAAAAATGGAGTTGAAACATTTTCTCGTTTAAATTCCCACTCCAAAACTCTTAATTAAAAAAATATATATCAGTCACTTACAGGGCATGAAAAAGGCTGCCTTTTTGGGAGGAAAAAGGCAAAACGGCGCCTTTTTGACTTTTTGCTGCCTTTTT